>NDGN011263292.1:7500-10028 GCA_002564285.1 Tympanoctomys barrerae | reverse complement strand
ACTGCTCCAGCAGGTCCCTGGTCTGGTGCCATGGGACCCTCAGGGAACAAAACATGGGTGTTCATTGCTCTGGTGACATTTACTACCCAACCAGGGGCCAGACTAAACCCAACAGATACAGTGTAATTGTGCTTTGGTGTAAGGAAGGACACAGTGAGAAAAACAATTTGGGCTGTGATCTCAGGAGAGAGACATCAAAGGGAAGCTTGAAGGAGAAATATTTAATCAGCTGAGGTGTTGCTCAGTGGTGGAGCCCTTGCCTGGCATGCACAAGGTCTTGGGTTCCATCTCCAGCACAACAAATAATAATATGGGTGGAAATTGCTGGGTGAAAAATCCTGCCATTCAAAGGTGTCACAAATGCCAAGGGAGGTACTTAGGTGGCCTGAGTATCAGGACTGAAGAGCACGGGAGCTCCAAAGTGGGGTAAAGGGTTAGGCAGGGGGAGTTTGGGTCAAGTCTTGAAGGGTCGAGCTAAGGATTTTGAATGAATCCTAGAACAGTGGTGGTAAACCTGTGGTGGGGGAGGAAGAGAGAAGGGAGCTTGGGTCCTGAAGATAGGTGGCGAGCTGCTTTCAAGCTGAAGCCAGAGACATAGCCAGTGGCAGAGCCCCCTCGAGGACTAGGCAGACAGACAGGTAGGGTGGTGGATATGAGACTGAGGGCAGGAGATGAGGTGTGGACAGCTCTGGGTCCTAGCACTGCCAGAGAGGACCTAGGGAGAACCAGGGTCCAGGGGTTGCTCTAACTTGTACCTGAGATGAAGGACTGGACAGTGGGCTTCCAGGACACAGAATCCAATGAGAAGTTGCATGTTCAGTCGGCTCTTGGTAAACACACTGGGGAACATTGCTCCCAGGAGACATGTCTGACACCAAGCTGGTGCTTTCCTGGCACCAGAAGAATGCACCCATCAAGTGTTGACCGTCAGAATATAGAGCAAAAAACCCCCAAAACTGTGTTTCAATGGGACAAGCTCCCATTTTAATTTTATTTTTAAATGTGAAGATGGGGGAAAGCACACATGTAACTGGCAAAAGTCAGAACAATCACTAGAAACATGTGAGCCTTGACACCTTGCTCTAATTTTCCAGTACTAACTGATCTGATGAGAGGATAGTGAGAAGGCCCTGGCGTCATCTAGCTGAGATGCTCATAATAATAAAGTGGCAACTACACTGGAGCATCTATTCCATGAGAACCGCCACAGGCACAAGAGTGGGGCTGTTAGGCAGCCCTAAGAGTCTTCTGGGGTTCTCACCTTATGTAGGTGCGGGAGCCCGAGAAGGGGAAAGAACAGAGCAGGGACTGCTCGCTTCCAGATCAGTTCCAGATTCCCTGGGGAGCAGAGCTCCCACATGCCGGGCCTAGGCTCTCCTGAGGCCAGGGTGCTCCCAGGAGCAGGGTCCCACATCGGGAAAGGTTTCTAGCTATTGCGACTAGATACAAGCAGGGGGCGCTGCTACTTCACGGTTCCGAAGCCAGACGGAGGTTGAGATCCTGCTCTAGGGCTGGTCTGGCAGCTGCTGGAGCTGCTCTTGGAGCCTAGAGCAGGACTTTGCCCAGCCTTGGGGGCTATGGCTGTGGCCGCTCTCACCCTCTGCTTGGCCCTCTGTCCTGATGCTTTTCCCCCAGGGGACACACGGATTGATATTTCATATTCTCCCGTGCCTCTACTTTGGCTGATCCTAACATGCTGCGAACCTACCACGTGGACTCAGTCCTGTAACTACTCTTCAGTCATCTTTTGTCACCAAACCAGTGCCTAAGGTTTGCCTACTCCCAACCTGACGTGAGCAACAGCTTCTCGTGCTAGAGAATGAGAGAATGCCTCGAGATGGGGAAAAAGCCAACTTAAAATAGTAGGCATGTGACATTTTCCTGTCTGGGGCCAGTTGTTCCTCAGTCCAATCCCACTAAGCAACTGGAGCTCAGAGGCAACTTTTCTTTGCAGCACTGACATTGGGACAGGTGAAGATGGGACACTGGGTGAAGTGTGTGTTTTTGAAGGACTGGAGACACCACGGAGTTTTGCTTTCTTCTGCCTGCTAAATCTCAGGCTGGCACTGAGGTCTGCTGAGCAATTCCCTGTGCTACAGATTTTATTCCCTAGACAAAGGAGAGCATGCTTAGACCAGGGTGAGGAAGCAAAGGCTCACCATTCTCTCTGCTTTCCCTTCCTTTCCTGGGCAGGCAGTGTTGGTAGCTGATTTAAGAACTAAACCTATAGGAACTAGGTTGACTTTTCCCAGGGTGGGATCAATTTGGAGCCCACTAAGCAAGAGGTCTTTGCACATTTCATCTGCAGCACCTTGCTCTGCCAGTGAGATGAGCTGTCCCCCACACAAACCTGAGTAAGCTTTGCTCCATGGAAAGCCGTGGCCTCAAAGTGTGCTTTATTCCTCAAGACTGGAAAAGAGAATCTAAAGTGGTGCCAGTGACTTGTGTCTCGTGGCCTGCCCTGTGGCCTGGGAAGGCTTTCCCTCCTGTACTTGAGTTTGGGCTCAGTGGTGAGGTTAGGAGACATG
>NDGN011263292.1:0-2500 GCA_002564285.1 Tympanoctomys barrerae | reverse complement strand
GTTCCTTGACCTTGCCCGGGTGTTTCTGGCACTGTCTTCAGATCAGCCAGAGGGGATGGCTGCCTCTCTCTTGCTCATGCCCACTCTTTTGACACCCCAATGGTGAAAAGGCTTCTTTGGGAGCAGGTGAAGTGAAGCTGGCTTTTGGTACCTCTGCCCTGTGCAGTTGGCTCAGGTAGCATGGGCCTAGCTTTTGGCCTCTCTGAATGTGATGGTTTCCAGAGGACCCCCAACTTCTCTGAGGGGGCCCTGCTGAGCCAAGGCACTGCTTTTCCAGCTGGTCAGAGGCCAAATGCTCCACTACCCCACACTATCCCATAGGCTCAGGGAGAAGCTGGGAAAGGAGCAGCTTAGTAAGAGGGTGCAATGGATATTGTTTGCCCCATCTGGATTTCTGACCCAGGTGGGAGTGTTGGGGGAGACCCTGATGTGCTGCAGCTGTTCTTTGCCCTGCTCTTCAAAGAGGTTTTGTTCATCTTTGTGATCCTTCCTGGGTGATTGGGTTTTATTCATAAAATCTTTGTCTACACTAATATCTTCAATCAAGAGTTCTACTTATTTTGTCTTCCAGTAGATTTAATATTTCTGTTTTAATATTTAGGTCTTTGATCCATTTCAAATTTAGTTTGGTGCATGGTGAAAGATATGGGTCTAGTTTTAATCCTCAGCATGTACAAAGCCAGTTTTTTCCAGCACTATTTGTTAAAGAGGCTGTCTTTCTTCCAGTGAAGATGTTTGGTTCCTTTGTCAAAGCTAGGTGGTTGAGTGTGTTTGGAGTTGTTTCTGCATCTTCTAATCTGCTCCATTGATCCTTACATCTGTTTTGTGTTTTTATTTGTTTATTTGTTGTTGTTGTTGACCAATACCATGCAGTTTTTATCATAGTAGCTTTGTAGTATAATTTCAAGCCAGGAATTGTGTTGCCCTTGCCTTGCCTTTCTTGCCCAGAATTTCCTTTGTCAGACCTATTCTAGGTCTCTTCTAGTTCCAAATGAATTTTATGATTGCTTTCTCTAATTCTGTGAAATACACCATTGGAATTTTGGTCAGAATTTCATTAAATCTATATAAAAATTTTGGAAGTATGACCATTTCTGCTATATTGATCCTCTCTATGAACAAGGATATCTTTCTATTTTCTGATATCCTCTCCAATCTCTTTTTTCAGAGTACTGTAGTTTTCAATGTATAGGTCTTTTACTTCTTCTTTTTTTCACTTCTTAAATATTGCATTTTTCTTGATGCCATTGTGATAGGTAGTTTCCCTAATGTCTCTCTCAGTGAGTTCATTGTGTAAAGGAATGTTATTGACTTTTGAGTGTTGACTTTGTATACAGCTATGTTCCTGAATTTTCTTGTTATATCTAGAAGTCTTTTGGTAGAGTTTATGGAGTCTTAGAAGGTACAGTGTTTCAGCTATTTCAAAATACCCAAGACCCAGAATTAAGGAAGGAAAAGTTTATTTGGCTTACAGTTAGTGGAAATTTCAGTTCATACTCAGCTGCTCCAAGGCAGAGCCACATGGCAAAGGGCAGCCATTCATGGAGGCAGAAAACAGCAAAGAGCAAAGGGAGGTCAGCAGCTACAGCTGCTAGCTAACCTCTTTCCCATCCTTACATTTGTATGCAGATTATGTGCCCCACAGAGGGTGTATCACTCACATAAATAATCCCAGCATAGGATCATGAATTAATCACAAATTCTAGAAGCCACCCCATGACTACATGAGACTTTGGGGGGACAACCAGACACAGACCATAACTTAGAGTTATATGTCATCAGGTATATAATGATAAGTTAACTTCTTCCTTTCCTATCTTTATTCATTTTTTAAAAATTTAATTGCTCTGTCTAATGTATACAGAACTATATTGAATAAGAGTGGTGACAGTGGACATCCTTGTCTAGGTCATAATTTTATTTTTTATTTATTTATTTATTTATTTATTGGTGGAACCGGGGATTGAATTCAGGCCCTTGCGCTTGCCAGGGAAGTGTTTTATTCCACTGAGCCATCTCCCCAGCCCCCATTTATTTTTTAAAGAGAATAAAAAGTAACAAAAAAGATTGAAAGGATACAGAATTTCACTGAAAAATGATAGGAATTCTTTTTTTTTTTTTTTCAGTACCAGGGATTGAACTCAGGACCCTGCATTTGCCAGACAAGCACTTATTCTACTGAGCTGTTTCCTTGGCCCTAATAGAAATTCAATGATAGTTGTTAAATTGTAGATTATGGTCTTCCAATTAGTTGTTCAGATTACCAGATATAAACATGCACAATTGGTCAAAAATTCTAAAAAGAAGAGAACAAAAATAAGCGTTAACTGCTCCTTTCAATAGACCAGCAGAAATCAACAGTGCAATTATCCAAGCTATCCTTTGTTCATCATTTTAGAGTAAAAGCTTTCAGTTTTTGTCCATTTAGTATGATGTTGCCTTTTGTCAGATTTTATGATGACTTTTATCAGAGTGAGATAAAGACCATCTATTCCAGTGT
>NDGN011263246.1:0-10731 GCA_002564285.1 Tympanoctomys barrerae | reverse complement strand
ACTACTATGAAGACAACAATATGCAATGTATTAATTATTGTAACTGTCCTACTACCCTGTTTTAAAACTGTCTCATTGTTATTTCTTTCTCAATAAAATTAATTAAAATATTTTTTTCTAGAGTAATGCATGCTTTTATAAGTAAACTATGAATAAATTCAATATTTTCATTATAAAAAATAAAAAAGATAAAAAGTACAAAGCTTTAAAAATGAGGCAAATGCTAAAGTTATATTTTAGTGCAATGGTAATTAATACAATAATTCATGCAAAGAACCTATCACTTAGTAAGACCTTCTTAAATTTTAGTTCTTATTATCCTGCCTCCAAACACAATTCTGGAGATAGTTCACATAGACTCAGCACATGATTTTTAACAATGTTTTTTTTTTTCTCAAATTATGCATTTGTGATAGTTTTTTCCCCTACTCACAACTGAACTGAATTTGATGTACTCATCTCTCCCTGTGCAAAAATCTGTACTGTTGGCAAAATTATCAACCCTAAGCTCCTGTTTCTTTATTATATTTTAGGAAGTGGCATCACAATGCTTATAATGCACTCTGGCCAAACACTGTCAGTGTTGAAGGAGATTTATTGTGATTAGGGAAGTTAATTAGTCATGCACAAGTAATGCAAATAGTGTGGAGGAGAAGACCTCTACAGGGAGAAAAATGGCTTGACTTGCTGTCTGGAAGATGAAATTATAAATGAGACAAGGGAGTTACATGCACAAAATTCATTTTTATGAAGAGAATTTGAAGAAATGCGATTGGAAATGAAAAAGCTTAAAAGGCTTTAGTTGTGTAAATGAAAAATAAATCTATTTTATACTCATCAGGTGTATCATAACAATCAAATGAATAGACGAGTGGGTGGTAGTTGGATGGATGGACCAGCAGGTGGTAGGATGGACAATTGGATGCATAACTGGGTGGATGGGTTGTTGGGAGGTATACAGGTAGATGAAAGGATTGAAACAGAAGGAGCATCTGGTTTTGGTACTAAATCACTTGATGCTCCACTCTTCACTTAGGGTGGGTAAATTTGTGTGTCAGTTAGACTGTGCTAAGGAATGCCCAAATAGCTGATAGAACATTTTAAGATGTGGAAGTGGAGTGAGTAAAGAAAATCTACTGTCACTGATGTGAATAGCCATCATTTGGTCCCTCATTCTATTTGAGAAGCCAAACAGGACAAAAGGTGGAGGAAAAGCAGGATCTCTGCATTTTATTTATTGACATGGGACAACCATGTTTCTCTCCAGGAGAGCACCTGGTTCTGAGCCTTTGGACTCTGGGGATAGCACCACTGGTTTCCCTGGTTCTTGGGGCTTTGGACTTGGACTGAATTGCACTATGGCTGAACATAAGACTTCTTAGTCTCCTAAACATCATATGCTTGTTTCTATAATAAATCTCCTATATATCTATAAGTCTCTCTAGCGATACCTCCCTAATATACTCTTTGACATACTATTGCAAAACGCCCAAGTGATGTGAGCAGCAGATTGTGAGGACCAATGAGTTACTCTGCTTTCCCCTAGGAGAGGTCAAGCTATACTTACCCCTTCATGTATCATATCCCTCCCTATACACCTTGGTCAACAACAGAATTGCAAGTCTCCAGGTGAATCATTACCACAGGGACTTGTCCTAGTATGGCTATCATTTGACCCAGTTACCTACCTCACCTGCATTCCAGGTTTTTCACTGGGCTATTTGGGACAGGAAGTTGTTGCCAGCAAAATACCAGGTACTATTAACGTTTCTCTCAGGTACTCCCACTAACAGAAATCCAGCTGTCTCCTGAGTGTTCAGCTTCCCTTACACTGATCAAAAAATGTGTACATACTTAAGGAAGAGATAAATAGTATGATTTTTTTTTTAACAAATAGTGGGACCCTCATGCAGGAGAACTCTAGAGGAGGTCATATGTTGTAGAAAATCCATAGACTGCAAGCATTTCAAAAAGGAGGTAAAGATAACCCATGAGCTGCAGTCTCAGTGACTAAGGTTCCTCAAGCAGCAGTTCACTGCACTAATAAGTGTCTGGAAGCTAAAGGCCCTCACTTTGAACACCTCTTGTAATTGTAGAGGCCAAAGAGGACTTCTCATGATATCTCAATAAATTTGGCATGCAGTTTTTCTTTTCCTGCAGTGTATGTACATTTCTGGGGGAACCCTGTATAATAATCACATTCATTTTGTTTCATGGGGAACACAGATAGGAACAGCACCCATCTTCCCAAATCTACCATTCGGTCTCGTTTGTGCTCTTCCATAGCACACCTAGGTCACAATGGGACTGTACCTGTTGTTCTGTAAGGCAACTCTTCCACTTGGACACCCACTCACTCCTTCATGACGGTGCATAGATCTGAGAATAATAGGCAATGAGAGTTTTCTGCCCATTCCCCTTTGCTCAACCTGGATGCTGGAGACCGAGTTCTCTTATGCACCGACTGCTTCCTGGCATGTGGCCCTAGGGTGCCATTTGGCCATGGTTATTGGGATCATCTGTGAGGGCCTTAAAATGACAGCCTGGAGCAACTTCCAGCTATGCATGTGATTTAGTGGAGTCCTGTATCCTGCTTGCTGGAGAGCTGTCTGGTTCTAAGAGTCCCCAGCTGGCCTGAGCGCCATCATCCACAGAAGTCACCTCACCCTCTGTGGGTTACCCTTCCACATCTCACTTTCTTGTGTCCTTGCTGGCTGCTGAGGATCTACCTCAAGGAAATTACTTAAGACAAATCTTTGATGTCGTTTCAACTGTCAATGGCATCCCAAACCCATCAGGTTCTATCGTTCTCCCCACAAATGCTGTTGGGTAAGCACTTTCACCTGCTCTCTCCAACACTGTAAAAGTCTCTCACTTCCTTTCTGCCTCTGCTTTTGTCTCCATGTAATCTGATTTACCCAGAGCAGCCCGAGAGATCTTTATCTTTGAAGTCCAAAATCAAATATGTGACTCTTCTGCTTTAAAATCCTTAAGTAACTTCCTATACACTATAGAGTAAAATTCAAACAGCTTACCTAGGCCCTTTTCACTCTGTCATGACCATACTTCATGCCCATTCTCTTTCACTTAAGCTCCATTAACAGGATTATTTCTTAAATATGCTGAGCCTTCTCCTGTCTCAGATCCTCTGCTTTCAATTCCCTTCTGTGCCTTCCTATTATTATCCCTAGCCCTCTTTGATAGAAAGAATACTTGTTCTGTCCTAACTTATAGAATTCCTATTTGATGTCTTAGTTACTTTTCTTGTTGCTGAGACCAAATACCCAACACCAAGAGTTAAAGGAAAACAGGTTTTTCAGTATAGAGTTCCATAGTTGATAGTCTGATGGATTAAAGTCAGGAAGGCATGGCATAAGAACATCATGGAGAGAAACAGTTCATGGTGTGGCAGGCAGGAAGCAACAAGAGCAGCAGCTTGTCTCTGCCTTCTATCCCTTCCAGGCTATTTCCCTTTTGGGTGGTGCGACTCACACACATGCCTTCCCATTATCCACTCACTGAGTGATATTAAAGCAATCAGTGGATTAATTTAGTAATCACGCACCCTTCATCCCAGCATGAGAGACTGGTTCCAACCACTTCCAAAAAGCCCCATCTATGAACCCATGAGGCATTAGTGAGACATCTAGATATAAGCCATACATTTACCTTACAGGGCAAAAAGGGACTTTGTATTTGTTATGACCTAGTTCTAAAATTTCTACCCCAGACTCATGTGTTGAGAAGAAGAAAGTTACTGTGGGCTGGTGTGACCTGGAAGGTTGTATTCTTGTCCCTGACTCTTCCCGTCTTTCTCTACTTCCTGACTGCCATGACTTAAGCAGCTTTCTTCTGCCTGTTCCTTTCACTGTGCTATTTCTACCATGGAGGCTGCTAACCATTGACGAAACCCTCCTAAACTGTGAGACAAATCTTTGAATTGTATTATTGGATATTTTGTCTCAACAACAGGAAAACTGATTAATAGAATATGATTCAATTATAGGGACATCTGTGACTAAGCAAATGATTTAAGACATATAGATAAGTTTAGATAATTTGATGGTCCAAGATAATCACAATAGTCCTCCCTCATAAGAAGGAGGAGAAAGGACCAGAATAAGTAAAGATGATGTGCCACTAAAAGGAAGGAAAAGGAGATATTGGAAGATGCAACACTACTGGCTTTGAATATGGAAAATGGGGTCAAGAGCCAAGCATAGAATTGGCCTGTAGAAGTTAGAAAAGCAAGAAACTAGATTATTCTTAAAGCTTCTGAAAGGCTAAAGCCCTTGTAGTACCTACATTTAGAGGCATCTACTTTCCAAAAATGTAAGAGAATAATGTTCATTAAACCACTAAATTTGTGGTAATTTGTTGCAGCAACGACAGGAAATTAGTGTAGCCTCCATGAACATTAATCCCAGCACTGGCTACAATCTGATGAGTAACATTTATGACTTATTTGTTTGCTTGCTTGTTAGAATTTAGCTCTATGAGGGTAGAGGCACTGTTTGGATCACTGCAACTTCTACTAGCTGTATGTATGGTGAAGACTGTTCTGTATCATGACTGAACACATATGCTTTACCTATAGAGACTCATCACAGTATCCCCTTGCTGTGCTTGTACTTGAGTTTTCTCCTCAGGTTTGGTATGCTTGCACTGCGCTGGTGGTACCCAGTTAGGACCAATGACACTGGCTGGGGTTTTGTTTATTAAGACTCACTCCATTTACTTCAATAATGGGATGATTATTACTTTCCAAATTAGGAGAAAAGGAATCAGTGGAAAAGTGAGACTTTAAGCAGGGACCAGAAAACCACTTGGGTTCTATTACCATTCCTGAGGTTGCATTGTTATGTCTCCCATTTGGGAATACCCCCAATGGGTAGCCCCCCATTCAATTGGGCCCCCCAATTCATTGTTCCCTGTTCTACCTGGAACCATCAAGGAAACTGTGGATTCTGCCTGGCATTGTGCTCATTCTCATGAATTTCTTTCCATGGTGTCAGCTCTATTAGCTCAAAGCTTCTTTGTCCACTGAGTTACCAGTTTGTCGCTTCCATGACGTTATGGTCACTTCTCTCTGCCCTTCAGGATGAGTGCGTGCCAGGATTACATATATCGGATCCTTATGTTGCCAATAATGATGGTAAAAGCTTTGTAGGTTCGCAATACAAACTACTTTTGATCAAATTGACACATAAATTATTGAATCTGGGAACTAAACACTTACTTTGGGAGTCAGAAATTTACCAAGTTATTTCTTCAGTGAAGGAGAAAGCACCTTGAGCAGCCACCATAGGGCTGATGAAATTAGCATTTTAAAACAATTGAACACATTCTTTCATCTTTTATGCTGTTATAGACTTTAATGAAGTAAACATAACAGGAAAAAAAAAGTTAGCAATATATGAAAAGAAGAAATTAGGCTGACTGCTAATCCTTTAGCAGAATTAAATGCAGGTGCCTCAAAGGTATTTCTGAGCAGCTTTACAGAAAATAGCTAAATAATTAATTCACTTTATGTATCCTCATGTGGTCCCAAATGCCAGATCTCTTTGAAATGTTGTAACATTTGTTTGTGAGTTTCTCAGGAAAGTTACATGAAGAAGGGCTTCTGGGTGGCAATGATCTAAAATATTTAGCTTCATTATTTAGAAGTGCAAATTGTCTTGTTGGGCCCTGCGGAAATCTCTAGCTATGCAGGTGGGCTGGGTCGAGGAAGAATATGATTGTTCTTCTCTATTTTCCTTGGGAGACACATACACCCTCTCACAGACTGCTGAAGAACTTTTGATTGCATGAACTTGTAAGGTTGTCTTAGAAGTACAGGACCTTTGATGGAAAAAGTAAGAATCATCAGGGAAGCCTAGAGAAAGCATTCCTGAGCTGAACCCAAGTTGTTGATTTAATGCAGTAATTCATCAACAACTGTTTCTGAGCCCCTGCTGTGAACAGAGTGCTTTGCTGAGTGCTAGAGATGTGGTAGTTAGAATGACAGACCTGCTCCAAGCCTTGTGGGACCTTCTGAGGGGACAATGGCGGAGAACTACATATACAGAGATGTTCTGAGGGAATAAATTGTGCTGCCATGGAAACCAGGATATGGAACCAGCTTGTGTTTAAGCTATAACCTGGAGATAAGATAGGCAGAAATGGGAATAGGTAGATGTCTAGTGGATAGAAGAAAGTTTTATTTCAGCTTACAGTTTGTGGAGTCTTCTGTCCATAGTTGACTCGTTTCAAAGCAGAGCGAATTGACATAGGGGAATCACAAAGAAGACATAGTCTAGGGATTTGGGTGGCAGGCAGAAAACATCAAGTGGCAGCAAGTGGCAGCAGCAGAAGCAGCAAGCCTGTTTTTTTTTTTTTTTTTAGCCCTTTTATATTCCATCCTGGTTACAATCAATGATTGGTGCCACCTATATCCAGGGCGGAGCTTCCATTGTACACACCCATAATTCCAGTATCACACCCTTAATCCATATTCACACACCACTTTCAAAACTTCATTTATGAAGCTGTGGGGACATGGAAGATATCTAGATACAAGCCCTAATACTGCAACCTTGGAACTTTCTTTATTCAAATGTATTTATTGCATTTCTAGGATGTACTTAGATGCATTCACTTCTCTTTATTCGAAAGGTATTTAGGCTATCTCTGAAAGTTGCCAAAGTCCCAGGAGTTACAATATTACTGAAAAATCCCATTTCAAAAATCTCCTCTAAGATTTAAGGCAAAGTCTTAGCTATGAGCTCCTGTACATAGATGAAAAGAAAGTCGAACACTTCCAACGTACCACGGCAGCAGATAAACATTCCCACTCCAAATGGTAGAAATAAGGAGATAGAAAGGAAAGGGATAAAAACAAATCCCAAATCCAGCTGGAAAACATTAATTCATGTAGCTCTAAGTGCAACATCTGGGTCAATCTGTGAACTCCATGGAGCTTGGTTGCCTCTGCCAGTACAGCGCGGCTGGTGGCTGTAGTTCCCATGGATCCTGTCCTTGGCCACGTTTGCTTCCTCCTTGCAGCTTTCCTCAGACAATCTACATTGCTGGTTCTCCAAACTTGTGAAGTCTTCACTGCACCTTCTGTTTCATTCTCACAACTTCACGTATTGCCTCGGCAGAGGCACATTGCTTGGTCTTTCAGGCCCTCTTCTGAAATCTGGGCGGAAACCTTCCTAACTCTTCAACCTTTTCATTATGCGTGAAACTAAGACCAGCTTTTTATGAATGACATTAAGGTCTGAAACCATCTAGAGTAGGAGCTAAGCTTATTTCTTTCTTGACTGTAGGGGCTGAGTGCTGGATTTCTAAGCTCTCTGAACCAAATCCTGAGAAACAGCTTCCTTAGGCTGCTGCCATTCTGGAACATGGTGCTCTGGAGCTTTCTTCACAGCAAAATCTTGCACATTTGCAATTTTGAGGTGGAGAAGGTTGGAGTCATGCTGGTTCTTGTGATATCCCTCAGGCCATCTTTTCTATTGTCCTGTTCAGTTTTAGCAGCAAAGTTTTACTCTGCTGCATCTTTGCAGCCCATTACTTGACCAGAGCTTTTTTGCTACCAAGTTCAAAAATTTTAAAAACATAGACTGACTAAAAGCCCCCAACAGTCAACATGTCTCCGTGAAAACATTAGAGTGCTTTGAAATTTCTTCTGCCAGGTGACTGCCCTTAATCTCGGTCTCAGGCAAAATCTCTGGAGATGAGCAAAATGCTTACAAATTTTCTGTCAAAGCATAGTACATGGTTTGGAGCTGAACAGTTCATGTGGTACTTATTCCTAACGGAAACCTCCTGAGTCTGCAATTCCAGCTCCTCCTGAGTAACTCTCCCAAATGAAATTATGTCAACATTCTGGTTTTCTGAACTCTGACAAGAATCTTCCATCAAGGTCAGTTTCTAGAAGTCCAAGGCTGTTTTTGCAGCTGGCATGTCCAAATCCTTCCCAACCCCATAAGCCAGTTCCAAAGGCTCCTGAATGACAGTTAGTCTCAAGAACATCCTCAGTAGTCTCAGGACCAATGCCTAACTGAGTTACTTTCCTCATTGCTGTGATAAAAAGAGTCACAACCCAAAGTTAAAGAAAGAAATGTTTATTTCAGCTCAGTTTGTAGAGTTTTCGATCCATACTTGGCTGGTTTAAAAGCAGGGTAGCATGGTGAAGGGGCATGACATAAAAGAAATAGTCTATGGCTTTACAGAGAATGCAGAAGGCAGCAAGCAGCAGCAGCAGCAATCCTTCCTTCCTTCTACTCTTCATATTCCATCTGGGCTACAATCTGATAGATTGGTGTCACTCATACCCAAGATGAGGCTTCTATTATCTATGTCTTTAATCCTAGTATCTCATACCCTCTTAATCCACATTCACACCTCCTAATCCACCCCTTTAAAAATTCCCCACCTATGAATGGATGAAGTTTTTTAGGGGACATGTACATATAAATCATAGTGATGACAGCATGAGGTAATACATAAAGCTGAGAACTATGAATTGGTCACACTCTTTAGCTAACACAGGGAAACCTCAGACTTAGTGTCCTAGGCATCCAAGTTTTGAGCAAAACCATTCAAAAGATTGATTCACAAAAGTTAATATCAAAGGGCTGAGCAAAAATATATTAAGGAATTATTAATTAATGATACTAACATCACACTAGGGTGAATTCCAGACCAAGAATTAAAATAAGAGCAAAACACTCTTTGACAATGTTAAAGGATGATATCCCCAATGAGACCATAATAATAAAAAGAACAGTGGCTGTTCCCATGCTGTCTCTGTACAATTCACAGAACCTATGAACATACTGACCTTATATGGCAGAAGAGTCTTTATAGATGTGTTTGCTCTTATTCTTTTTTTTTTTTTGTACCAGGAATCTAACTCCGGGCCTCATGCTTGCCAAACAGGCACTATGTCTCTGAGCTGCAGCCCCATCCCTTAAGAATCTTGAGAAGGGAAGTGTATACAGGATTATCCAGGTGGGCCTACAGTAATTACAGGTTCTTCATAAGTAGAAGTCAGAGAAGACATGATGATGAATGCTGAGAGTGGTGCAATTTCTAGCTGTGGAGATGGGACAGGGCCACAAACCAAGCAGTGTGGCAGACTCTGGGAGCAAGAGATACAAGAAAATAAATTATCCACTAAAGTCTCCAGAAAGAATATGTTCCTGCTAACAGCTTATTTTTATTCCAGCAAAACTGCTGGCCTCAAGAAGCACAATATAATATGAATTCTTTAAGATACTAAGTTTTTGATCATCTGTTATTGCAACACCAGAAATCTAATATACATACCAAATAACTTAAGCATGAAATTATATAAATAAAGGATAAAAAGTGAGAAATACACAGGAACATACAAGAGACATTAACTCACCCACATAAGCAAAATCTGAATTACTATCTACC
The DNA here is from genome assembly GCA_002564285.1 of Tympanoctomys barrerae. Classification (NCBI taxonomy): domain Eukaryota; kingdom Metazoa; phylum Chordata; class Mammalia; order Rodentia; family Octodontidae; genus Tympanoctomys; species Tympanoctomys barrerae. Next base: position 1,299 of record NDGN011263246.1, on the reverse strand, counting down.
CACTAAAATTTGTGTTCTTTTCTAATTGAAGGGAAATAGTAAATATGTCAAATAAAAGCCTGTTCAGAATGCCCACCAAAAACAAGTAGACTTGTCTGGCAAGCCCAATAAGAGAAGAGTCTTTCTTTTGTATAAACCCATTTTTACTGCTTTTGTATAACTCATGCTTATTTAACTGATAGCCTTGCAATGTTTAAACCCTTTTAGTAACCCATGATGTCACTAAACCCGCCAATCAAATGAGCCAAATATGCCTTGGTACTTCTCCATTTGTTTTCCCTATAAACATCCCCAAACCCCACAGGGTAGGGCTCTGACTCTGGGAAAGAGCTCCCAGTTAGGCCCACCAGTGCAAATAAACTGCTTCCTAAAGCTGCTCAGTGCTGTTTCTTCCTGTATTTGGTCTGTTTTCTGTAGCAACCATACAACTTGACTACATTTGCTAACTTCCTGTGCAGCTGGATACGGCGGTGTTACTTAGTTCCAGTCAAAGTGATGTTTCTGAGGCACAGCTTTAAGAAGCTCACTCCCTTCCTTCTTACTCCAGATGTCAAGGGAGCATATAACTCTGGACTTCAACTTTTGGCCTTTTGGAATGGGCAACTCTCAATGTGGAAAAAGCTGAGTCATTGAGTAATTGGTGCCTTCTGTCCAGGGTATTTTATGAGTCTAAGAAAATAAACTTTTGTCATAATTGAGCCATTGCATTTTTTTTTCTTTCTTTCTTTTTCTTCTTCTTTTTTTAAGGACAGGGTCTACAGGGTCTACAGTGTCTCACTATGTAGATCGGACTTGTAGTTATCTGCCTGTGTTCAGCCTCTCAAGATCTGGGATTACAAGTGCGTGCCACCACACCCAGTCTCAATTGTGATCTCAGCAAGCCCTGGGGGCGGGGCAGGCATGGCACGCTGGAGATCTAACCCCAGCCACTGCGTCTGCCTAAGCAGGAGCTTTAATCCGCTGAGCTATTTGGCCAGCCCTCATATTTTTTTGATATAGTCATTTAGCTTATTCTAATGATTAAGTGAGATTAAAAATATATTTAAAGGTTTAAAGAGTATTAAAATATAATTAATACTTTCAATTTATTAGATATACATTAGTATGTCAGCTGATGGAAGATGCCTATCATTTTTAAATAGGAAGAATGCATCCCTGCCAGCACCTTACATGTATAAAAATTGGCCATACAACAGATCCCAACATAACCAAAATAAAATTCACCAAATCACTATAATTTCACTGAAGCCAAAGTACCTTTTCTAACCACTATGTTATAAGACAAAGGCAAAAAAAAAA
>NDGN011263198.1:0-21550 GCA_002564285.1 Tympanoctomys barrerae | reverse complement strand
ATACCCAGCCCCTTCCCGCTGACCAGGTCTATCTGAGAAGAAGCGGGGCTCCTGAGAGCCCCAGAAAGAGCAGACGGCTCGGTGCACACATTCCCAGCGGCGTGAGGAGCCCTTCCGGCTGTTTCTGAACACACACAGCTCGGTCTCTGCTCGCAACCCTGTCCACTGCTCCCGGGGACTGGGAAACTGCAGCAGAGATGGCCTGGCTTCATCTGGGTGGCACTGCCGCCCCCAGCGACCCGTCTCCAGAGTGACAGAGTGTCACCAGATAATGATTATAAAGGATGTTAATGTGGCAGGGAGTGCAGACAGAGCACAGGCCGGTATTTAGGAGTGAGATTCCAATCAAGAGTGACAATGTGAAAGGAGATGTCATACCATTTGGCGCCGTGACAGGACCACAGGCTGCCTTTCATGTACCGGCAGGAATCAGGTTTATTATAGCGGGATTATTGGGGGGCATAAAACACAGCACTGAGAACGGGGCTTTTGCAGCAAGTCCTGAATGCAAATGTGCAGTTCGGGAAGGCAGGGCCAGAGCTGGGGCCACAGATGCAACCCTTCCGAGTCCTGCAGACCAGGGAGGCCCTGCCAGAGGGGGCGCCATCCTGTTCTCCACATGCAGGAGGGGCCTTTGGAGACCAAACCCCGGGGCCCTCTCTGACCGTGGCACTGTAGCTGCAGCAGGCACAGCGAGCCGAGGAGCTCCAGCAGACCTGGGGTGACTCGAGGCGCCCACCCTGACGCGGGGCTGTGGCAGCAAGGGCACGCCTGCACCTGCAGCCCCTGCTGCTTCTGCTCTCGTGGGCACGCCTGGCTGGACACACTGACAGCAGACTGCCTGCAGAGCCTCGGGCCCTGCACAAGCAACAGCATGCGCTCCATCACCATCCGCCAAAGGCCTGGAGTGAGCCTCACGAGGACCTTGGCCAAGCCCAAGAGTGCGACCATCAGGCCACCAGGGCGGCTGCTACGAGCAGGTGCTGGCTGTGCCATGCCGCAGGCAGCTGACACTGGGCCAGAAGGCTGCGTCCCTACATTCACTTGCTGCACCTCAACTCCCCGGGACGTGAGGCTCTCAGGTGCACTGGTGCTCCCATGAGAAGCCCTGAGACCCTCCCCTTCCACCATGTGAAGACACAGCGAGAAGGCACCACCCATCAGACACTGCCTCTCCTGTGGTGCAGGCCAAGACATCTGGGAGCAGTGGGGGCTGAGATCAGCTAACGCCCAGATAGCACCCTTGCCGGCCCACCTCCTAAGCCTCAGGGGTGGGGAGCAGCGAGCGCCCTTAAAGGGGCCAAGGCCAGGGAAACCCAGCCCAGGGGCCGCTCCGCCATCCACTGCCTCCCTGCCTGTGCAGGGCCAAGCGCACCTCAGGGCCAGACCAGATGTGTCCCTGGCCAGATGCACAGGAAACAAGCTGGGTGCATGTGCCTCACTGGGCGAGCTTCAGAGGTGACGCCTGGTGGCTCTTCCTGGACAAAACAAGAGGCTGTGTTGTGCCTTTGACCTCTTGCATCATGACATCTCCCCACAGCATCCAGGAATGCTAAGGTGACCAATGCGTCGCTGAAGCCAACAGTCCGTGGGGCAGATGTACTAGCACGCCCATCAGACAGAGATGCTGGGTGGAAGAAGCCAGCCACCACCTCCATGGGGCAGGGCAGCCACAGGGCCACGCCCAGGCGGGGCAGGCAGTAGTCAGGCCCTCCACAGAGCTGGGCCACTGCAGCCAGGCCTACACGCCTGCTGCCTGCTGCCCTGCAGCGCAGGTATGGGACTGCACCTCTCGTCACCAGGTGTGCAGCCCCCAGGCACTACTGAGATGCACTGTCCCAGGCCCCACCCCTGCCCAACAGGGCTGTGACCTTGTTTCCTTGGCCATGGGGACTGTGGCAGAGAAGCCACCAAGGAAGGTGGAGCCTAGCTCCAGGGTGCTGAGGGCACGGAGCACGCATCTGTGGGCAGCACCTGTCATACCCCAGTCGGGGTGTGCTGAGAAAGCTGCCTGGCAGAGGCGGGACTGGAGCCCGTGGGCAGCCCCATGGTCTTGCCGAGGGGCAGTAAGGAGGGCTGAGGCCCAGCAGGTGGGGACAGCCCAGTGTCAGTGTCCCACCTGATGACCCCTGGCCCCTGCCATCCACCTGAGAACCAGACACACTAAAAACGTGAAAAACAAATATTTTTTCTTCTCAGGAGGAATTAAAAGATCAATGCAACTCTGTCTGTGTGCTTTATCTCAAAAAACAAACCCCAAAGTTGAATTAAGAAATCCCGTCATGTTTGCCCTGAAAATTCTCAAACTAATTAGGGTAACAAAATGAACATGCCGAACAGACCAGGGCTCTGGACAGGGAATGGCCAGTGCGGCCCCGGGAGCACGTCCTGAGCACCTCCCCTTCCCTTGGTCTTCTCTGATGTACCAGCACGGGGCAGCTGCACATGCTCACTGCCCTCCCACCGTGCCCAGGGAGAGTGGCCTGTGCTCAGGGCATGCCTCAAGGGACAGGTGTGTGCGTGGGGCGGTAAGGAGAGTGCTACGTCCACGTGTCACGTGAGATGGCCTCGGTGGCCCCGCTAGTGAGGCTCAGGTGTGCAGGTGCTGGGCACAAGCTCCACAGCCATCCTCCAAGCCTGGTGCTGTGGCTGGGTGCCTGCAGGATGGGGCACAGGGGCTCAGGACCCCACGGGGAGGGGTACTAGGGGTCCCACCAGCTGTGTTTCAGAGCCTGGAATCCAGGTTTCTCCTGCTACCGAAAGCAGCCCACATGAGGCTGGACAATGCCTGAAAATTCGTCTTGTTATTAGACAAGCAAACCGTGGACAGCTGGATTTTCCTGTGTCCACATTTTCCATGAAAGCATTGATCTGGGTTCTCCAGGCAGCATGTTCTAGGCAGGAGGGACGCTTGGTGGAGTGGGGAAGACAGGCATTCTGCCAAGCAGCCGGGCCCAACACAGGGCACGAGGACATGGAACTCGAGGAAGACACTAGCCCCTGGGCCCTGGGCCCCAGGTCCCACCCCTCACTCACACTTGGGTCCCCACATGGACTGCAGGGCTCGCAAGCTCACAGCTGCCCCTACCCTGGAGCCAGCCAGCTTTTACCAGGGCAGTGAGCACCACCTTGCAAACTGGCCTCGCAAGCTGAGCTTCTAACCACAGCAAGGGCACCTCATGAGCCCAGCACAGGGAGGGTCTCGAAGAAAATGCTCTGAAAGCAATGCCCGTATCAGCATGGAGGCCTCGAGCCGTGCTACACTGCCCCTCCTGCAGCACCCACAGAGGCCCGCCCAGGACCTGGCCTATCTCTGCAGGGACCAAGGCCTGGGCCAGTGTCACAACAGCTGTCCCCACCTCTTCCCTGTGGCTCCCAGCCAGCAAGATCAACCTGTCCCCTCCCACCTCAGCACTGGGCTCTCCCAGAATCCAGCTTTCAACCACCCAGTCTGGGCACTCTCCTCAGGGAACAGCCAGCGCCCACCCCCAGCTCTGATCACTGCCTCTTGCCCCTGCCACATGCCATGACTACCATCTGCCGTGCCACAACCTGGTACCCAGCCCGCTGGTCCCAAGGCTCCACACCAAGTGACCCCCTGGCACACCATGTGCACTTGAGACATGCTGGCTAAATTGAATCAGTGCAGGGAGATGGAACTGGGACAGACCCAGTTCACAGATGGCTGAGGTCCCTGGGTGATGGGAAGAAAAGCCCAGCCTGGCCTGCAGGAGGGGCTCCAAGGTCTCTTGGGAGACGACCATGGCTGCAGGCTGGCAGCAGGCAGGGCCAGTTCTCAGTGATGGCAGTGGGGGAGGTTGTGGGGCAAAGCCTACGTCACCAGCTCAGGGTCTCCACAGCAGAGCCACAGCTCTGTGTCTCAGGCTGAGGTCTGGACCTGGGCCTGGCCACATGTGCAGCAGACCAGCTGAGGTGGCCTGTGGCAGGGGGAGGGCGCAGCCAGGCTGCGATGAACCGTTGAGGAGGGAGCCGGTCCCACCCCGCATGGCTTCCCTCCCTGTTGCCTTCCGGATGTGAGGCACTGGACTGATCCATCTGAAGCATGGGGAGATCGGGGGCAGCCAGACGCTCTCTGACCTCTTTCTCTCCCAGTATTAACACAAATCCAAGCACCTCTGCCTCAGCCTCACACCAGTGCCTCTGAGGTGACCGGGGTGGCCTGTACCTGGAGCCCGGAGAAGGCCACTCGGGCTGGCCAGTACCCGGCCCGCCTCGCTCTTCTTTCAGGCCAGGGGCACTTATTTCCCTGCTAGACTGGTTTGGGTGTCCCTGAAGGCTGCAAGTGGGACATGTGACAGCTGGGGGGGAGGGACACTTTCATGAGCCTGAGATGTGATTATACCTCTGCAGGGACAGGACAGACGAGCTTCCCTGAGTTTATCTGCCTTAGATATCAAACTCCATTAATGAGATAATAAGAGCTTTCAATTAATGATGTGAATGGTGGGTGTAATTTTTCCTTTAATGGCAAGATTAATTCACAGGCAGAACCAAGCAAAGGAGAGAGACGCTGGTGAACCTCGGCTTGCGGCTGCCCTGAGCCCCGTGCAGGCTGGATTCTTCCAATGGAGGTCACCAGGCACCCAAAAAGCTGGCCTGGGCCCATGGAGGGTGGCCGAGTCCAGGGTGGAGATGCTGACCTCCCCCAGGCCATAGACCCCTCACAAAAGGGAGTCCTGTCCGAGCAGACCCCAGGAAGGACACAGCGGCCTGCGAGGATGCCCAGGCTGTGCTCATTGTCTGGAGGAAAGCGGCCACCCACCAGGCCGACTCAGGAGTGGCGCAGGTCACACCCCAGCAGCACTGCGCAAGCCCCAGCTGCCCTCCTGCCAGTCAGCCAAGAGGCACAGCAGCCCAGGGCCGCAGCAAGGCACAGATGGCGGGCCTGCTCGGCCCCCACGGCACACGGCAGTGTCCTGAGAAGCCGCCCCGTGGAACCCCAACCCTGCAGCTGCTTGCACAATTTGGCGTCAGTCAGTGAGGGACCCCGCGCATAACGCGTCCGTCTAGGATGGCGCCCCCAGAGCTGCACAGCAGCAGTTTCCACAGTATGCTCCGACGTTCCCACAGTGACGAGGCTGCCCAGCAGTGGTCCCAGAGCGCGTCCCCTTGCTAGAGGGCCTGAATCTCAGAAGCGCCCAGGAGTAGAATCACTGCCAGGGCGCCGGCCTGTCCCACGCGCATGGTGCCTTCAGCACGAGCCACTCTCGGAGCCCCGCCCCAGGCCTACGGAGAACGCAACTGCTGCACCCCAGGCGTGGAACCTCTTAGACACCGGGCTTGCACGATTCTACTTTGACCCTGTTCAGCTCCAAGTCACCTGCCCCCTTCACTGGCAGTGGCCCTAAGTCCTTGAGCAGCTGGGGACAGCATGGCTGCGGAACAGCCAACCCTAGCTGTGCTTTGTGCTCCACGCCTGTGTTGCGTGGACGCATGGGTGAGCGCCTCGTGAAGCGCCCGGGATCTCCATTTCACAAAAGCTGCCAAGAAGCACCAACCTCCCTCTCTGGTGTCCATCGCCTTCACTTCTCAGGGGCAAACGCAGTTTTCCAAGACCACAGCAGCTGCTTCGACACTAAATTGCATCCAACGTGGGCTGGAATCCCTGAACTGACCCAGTGCATACCCAGAACCTCGGCTGCTGCTAAGTCACAGCTGCAGGCCAGAGCCACCACGGCCACGCACTGCGACACGGGTGGGCGTTCCTCGGGCTCACAGCATTCTCCCGAGCCATTTCCAAGGAGCTCTCTCCAGTCGGGGCAGTGGTCCCCTCGTTCCCTCTGTGCCTCAGCACCCTTGGGTGCGTGCGGATGGCACAGAATTCAGTACCAAGGACTAGGGAGCTTGGCGCCTGCAGGCACACAGGGCAGATCCCGCCTTCTGCATTTCTAGAACCAGGTCCACCCTGCTGTGGATGTGGCCTTCCCTCTGGGGTGAGCGGGGCAAAGCTGACCTTCGGGCACAGCCTACTGAGCACTTGGATCAGCAGAACCACAGAGGCCCAGCGGGATATGCCTGTGAGTTCCACCGGCGAGCGGGGGGCGGGGCAGCACAGTCCCTCCAGCCAGGGGCTGGAGTCAGGGGGGATCCGGGCTTTAAGCACTTTGCTTTGTTCTTCTCCCTGCCCTGAACAGTGGACAGTACAGAGGGAGCCCAAAGAAAGAAATGAGGAGCCACCTTGTTCTACTAGTGGGCAGAGAGCAAGGAGGAGGGCACTGCAGCAGAAGCTGTAATCTGGAGAAACCAGAGGTAGGAGTGAGTTTCCAGGCTGCCAGGCCTCAGTGCCCAGCCAGGATGAAGCCCACGGCCACAGTGCCTCAGAGCGGGGCCAGTGACAGCACTGAGATCAGGGGTACCTAACGGTGGCAAGGAAAGCACTGGGAGGGAGCTGGCAGCCTCAGAGGCAACAGAAAGGGGGCTCAGCAGGGGCTTCCAAGCTGCAAGCAACCAGCCTCCACCTCCACGCCCGCCTGGAGGGCAGCCCGCTGAACAGACTGCAGCAGCCCATCCCCTCCAGGACGCTCGCCTCCAAGTGTCCAGGCTGTGTCCTACCAAAGGAGGAACAAGCAAGAGGCCACCAGGGTCACCCCCTATCAGTGGAACGCAGGAGAGGCCTGGGGCAGGGCGGCCCACAGCAGCTGTCCCAGGAGTGTCGCGAGGTCCAGCCCTAGGCAGACACAGATGCAAAATGCTCTCGGTACATCTGCTCCAAGGAGACTGTCCCCCGACCAGCTGCCAGGGCCCGAGTGTGCAGTCCACAGGAGGAGGGTGGGGCGAGGCCAGGGGCACTGGAGCATGTGAGAAGGGCCCCACAGCATGTGCCCCAGGGCCTCGGCACAACCCACACTCACGGCCATGTGGAGGGCACAGCAGCTCTCCAGGGGCAGGAAGGGACACAGCTCTGCCTTGTGTGCGCCAGGGACCCTGCTAGGGTAGACCTTCTCATCTGCCTTTCTTGCTGTGGAAATTTGTTGAAGGGTGAGACAGCCAGAAACAGCTATTTAGAAAGAGATTAAGCCACACCAGAAAGCAAACCCGACCCAGTGGCCGAGTGCCGCCTGCAGAGGGGAGCAGGGCTAAGGCCAGGAGAGCCCAGTCTTCCAGGGGCACACGTACAGGACTCCGGGCAGGGACTCAGGCCCCGCCCTCCTCTGCAGGCCTCCTCCTGGCTGAGGTCCTCTGTGAAGTCAAGGAAGCACAAGGTGAGCAGGCGAGGACCCCATAGGCCTCGGGATCTCAGACCATCCAGTGATGGCCTGGCCTGGACACCACACAGCGCTGTGTGGTCTCTCAACACAGGTGACCATTCACACAAATCGTAATGACAGGTGTCCTAAGGAACATGCAGGGACCACTAAGGGGCAGGACCCAGCAGCTCCAAGGGGTGGAGAATCAGTACCCAAGAGGTGACGTTATTTACTGTGGTATGATTTCAAAATAAGAGAAAAGGAATGCCCGTAAAGCTTGGCCAAAGGCAGCGGGTGCAGGGCCAGGCGTGCGCGTGCAATGCACACTGCACACAAGACTGGCCTCTGGCTCGCTGTGGGGGTGGGGGGAGCCCATTCTTCACCTGCACCCCACACATGGTAAAGAATTGGGCATTCCAACGGCTTCTGGAGATCAGACACTGACAGCCTTGAGCCCAGAGCAAAGCGCAGCCTCCCTGAGACGGGCCTGAGGCGACTGTTAACAGGCCAGCCACGGCCCAGGCCACACAGGCTGAGGTTCCAGCTGCTTGCCCTGGAGAAAGCAAAATCCCTCACGAGAGGGATGATTTAATAAAATATATAGGTATGTCTGAGCACGGTCATGGGACGAAATCGATTTTCTGCAGGCTTGTGCAGACTTCCCTTTCTGTCTCCAAGAACTGCCCTTCGAGCTCTGCTCTTGCAGGGACCGTGACCGCAGCACCACTGGAACCTCTCCCAGAAGGCAGCTGTGCAGGCACACGGGCGTGCAGGCACACGGGCGTGCAGGCACACGGGCGTGCAGGCACACGGGGGCGTCCCTCCACAAAAGGCCGCCTCAGGGTGGGCAGGAGGCCAGGCCTGCACCAGGCCGGGTCAGGGCCAGCAGCTCCTTCCTGCCCCAGCCACTCGCTGAGCCTCTATCAAGGGGACTCCCCCGAGAAGTGGTGAGGACTGGGGAAACGTGGACAGGAATGGGTGCAGGGAAAGGTGGGTGGGTGGGGGAGGGGAACAGAGCAAAGGCGGAGACCCCGTGCTGCAAAGAGTGGCCGCCAGGTGCGCCCTGACAGCGGGTGCCCGCACCCCTCAGCAAGTCCTGTCTGTGGATGGTGCCCTCTCTGTGGTCCTAGCGACCCTGACACTTGAAGTGCTTGGCCACTGCTGCTCAACATGCTGGCGAGCCGCAGGCCACCCATCCCCAGACAGAAGTGAGGGGCTGTGTGCCAGCCGCGTAAGCACAGCCTCTCCACGCAGTACTGAAAGCACAGGAACACCGTGGCAGAAGAAGGCCAAGTGCGCGCTCGAGGGGGCAAAGCCGTCTGCTTTATGACTAAGTAAGATTTCCCACTTGCAGAAAAAGAAAGGCTTGCTTTCCAGAGAGTGACAAAACCAAAAAGAAAATCAGTCCATCATTCCCGCCGTCTCCTGAGAGGTTCCAGGGGTGTGGACGTGTGCACGTCCTCATGGACGCGAGAGGGTGTACTGTGCACGCGTGTACCGGGCATCTCTGTGTGCTGCTTTGGTGCGCGCTGGGTGCCTACGTATATAGTGTGTGAGACCTGTGTGCATGCAAGCCTCCAAGAACACGCTTCAGGTATACATGCGTTTATGCACACACGCGTGTTCTCATGTGTACTCACATGTCCCCATGTGTTTGTGGCTGCCTGTCTGTCTGTGAAGTGTCTATGGCTCTGGGCTCCTGCCTGCATGAGGAGTTTGGTGATACCTTGGCTCCTCTCACCATCCACCTCCCGTCTGGCTGGCGGACGGCAGCGCCTGGGTGCCCAGCGCAGACCAGCACAGGCTCCCAGGAGGCCCTGCTGGGAGTGCACACCACGCCAGGTTCCCAGGCCCCAGAGCATGGAGCCCTGGTGCTCCCGAGGCTTCCACCCCAGTCCTCTTGCCAGCCCTGCAGGCCTGAGACAACTGTGGCACACAAGACCAGGGCAGCCGTGCTGGTCCTGCGGCGCTGCCTTGGGCTGAGCACCCCCCAAGTGCAGGGTGTCACTCCCGAGGAGCCCTCTGTCCAGCTCCACGGGTCGGGGACTGCTGCTGCTCACACGGGCTCTGAGGGGCGGAGTGTGCTTGTCCTGGCGTGCTCCCTGCTCCCCTGGCTGCCCGGGGTCTTGGAGAAGCTGCCCTACTGCACGCATCACTGTCCTGTCGCTGGGACGCAGTTCCCAAGATCCCAACTTAAGGGAGGAGAGGTCTGATTTAGGGCACCTGATCCTGCCTGCACCCCGCAGCATGTCCCTTGCCTGGCCAGGAGAAGAAAGCATGTGGGGTGCCAGGCTCCTTTCCAGAGGGGCGCTCAGGTGGCAGGAAGGGGCACCAGTCCTGGGTTCTCCCTGCCCAGAAAGGCCCAGCCTCCCCGAAAACATCCCACTTCCTCCTCTGGGGTGCTGTGAGCCCCCTGCTCTGCCAGCTGCACCTGATGCTGCGCAGCAAAGCTCAGCTCCTGTGCTCCCTGCACTCCGGGTGCCAGGCGACTCTGGGCCCTGGGGAACACAGCAGGCACTGCTCAGCAGGTCCCCACCAGCCAGGGCCACCCCACCCCCGCCAGCCACTGATGGCCTCTCTAGGAAGTTCTTTCAGTCCGACTACACCTGAGCCACAGAAGAGGCCTCCTTACTCTCCGTGGGCCCCAGCCTGTCAGCCCCCTGGGGCCTCTTCTGACCACCTCGCTCCTTTCATCCTCCTCGTGCCTCATCTTCAGGCTTTGATCATTATTCTGATGAGAACACTGCTATTGGATTTCGCAGCCTGTACTCCGCTTCCCTCAGAAGTGACCTGGCCCTTCCCGCCCTGCTGCTGTTGCCACGGTGCGGGGCGGCACTCCCGAGGAGCCCTCTGTCCAGGTCCCAGCGGCCAGGGACCGCTGCTGCTCACGTGGGCACTGAGGGGCGGAGCGCACTGGCCTGGCGGGCTCCCTGCGTCCCCTGGCTGCTGGGGGGTCTCGGAGCAGCTGCTCGACTACACGCGTCACTGTCCTGTCCCTGGGACACAGTTCCCAAGATCCCAACTTAAGGGAGGAGAGGTCTGATTCAGTGCACCCAGGACATGGAGACCCAGGACATGGGTGGGTGGCTCCGAAGAGGAAAAGCCAAGGCGGCAGGCTGCAGCACAGCCGGACTCCTAGCTCACCCTGGCTGGTAGGCGAGGCGGGGCAGCAGCAGAGGCGCAGCCGAGATGAGGCGTCGCGCCCATGCTCTGGGCGCCTTCATCCTCTGCCACTCCGCCTGTCCTCTCCCTGCTGCAGCTCCACCTGCTGCTGCCTGGCCCATCCCGGAAGGTACTGCTGGGGTCTCTCTATCTCCAGCCTCTGTCCCCACCCATGTCGCCAGCATGACCACACAGTGTCCTATACTCCAGCACTCACGGTGCACGACCTCATCTGAGCCCCAAGTACTCCAGCTCCTCAGGCCCCTCACAGTCCCCGGGACAGCCACGCCCCCACCACTGGGGTCAGCCCTCTCCAGTCCCCTGGCTACAGTCCTCTGGGCTTCTGCCTCATCGCAGGAGCACACCAGGCAGCGGCCGACTCCAGGCACCCCGCCCTGCACGCCATCCAGCCGCACAGTCCCTCAGCTGCCCCTCTGTGCCCCTATTCCGAGGAGCCCATGGCTCCCTGGCTTCCAGCCTCTGCCCTTTCCGCTCCTTCCTGTGTGGCCCTGGGCAGGCAGCTGCCCTCGAGGTGGAAAGAGGCTCCAGGGAGCCAGCCTGCTTGGTGTAGTCTGCTGGGTCCTGGCAGCCAGGTATAGGACAGGCTGTCACCTCGCTGTGCCATGTGACCGGGGCATCTGCCCACCTTCAGCCTCAGGGCATCCTTCTCCCAGCCCTGGCACCGGCCCTGACTGACACAGCCCTGATGTCACCCTTGTCCGTCATCTGGCTGCCACCTATGAAAGGCCAGGGCCCTTGCACAGTGCACACACAGCCCTCCCCAACCCGTGAGGGCCCAGACCCTGCAGGCAGCCTCCTCTCCCAGGGAGCTTCGTGACGTCACCTGGAACACGGCGGGAGCTGGGGGCCCCAGGAGTCCTCTTTAAGAACAGTTCGAGTGGCTAACGCACCACAGGGCCTTGCAGACCCCACAGCACCGCCACGTGAGCCCCGAGCTCCACCGCACGCCGTCAAGCCACACTCAGACACAAGTCTCCCAGGAGGGCACAACAACCCTCTCTGAAGAGAGCTTTCGATGGACTCAATTTTGACTGTAAAATGTCCTGAAGTGGTAAAGTGGGAGACAAGTGACCCTCCTTGCATTCACGACACTGGCTGCCTCGCATGACCGCAGGACACAAACCTGTGCAGAAGCACCACGCACAGCGCCCTCGGCAGCACCACACAGCCTGAGACAGAGAAGGACACACAGCTGAGGCACGTTCGGTGGCCCAGCAGGCAGGACACCTCAAGAAGACCAGGGGGGCCCAGTGTGTGAATCAGGACAGTGACGGCTCTGCCCTAGGAGCCAGCTCTCTGGGGGACAGAGGGCAGACCTGATTTTATTAGACTGACGGCCCGAGATCCACCCTGCTGGGGACAGAGGGTCTTTGGAGTCCCTAAACTGCCCAGTGAGCCACCACTGCCAATACCCAGGTGCTGGGGCTCCCCACATTTGAAAGAAAGATTTTAGCCCAGGCAGGGCACTGCAGTGACAGACATAAACGCCGCTGCAGGTGGGTGGAAGGCGAGCCAGGCCGGGGCACCCAGGGAGCCACCTTCCTTGCTACTTTATTCAGGACCAAGCGTGGGACAGGCGAGGGCCTCCACGCCCAGTTCTGCTGGCTCAGTTCCCTCCGAGCCCTAAAACCGTGAGCAACACCTTTCTGTTATTTAGGAGTTACTCAGCCTCAGGTACTTTGCAACAGCAGGGGGATGGAAGTCACAGGCAGCCAAGACCAGGACTCCTCGACAGGACTTCAGCTCTGGGAAGCGTGCAAAGACGCCAGGTTCTCCATTTCTCTCTGAGCAAGATTGTGAGAATGGAGACAGCTCACCACAGAGACGCCTGCTGGCCTCAAGAGTGAGGCGTTGGCAATACATCTATGCCCAGATGAAACGCTGGTCCGCTCAGGCCGGGGGCTTCTCGAGAGCCTTATCTTACGTAACCTGCATGCTCCATGTCCTCCCGAAATACACAGCTGCTGTGTGGCCGGCCGTGGAGGCCTGCGTCTGCGGCCTTTCGCCTGGCCCTGCCACCCGAGCGAGGTCGGCCTACATCAGCGCTGTACCTGCACCTGGCCGCGTCAGGGGACCACGCAGCAGCTCACCGTCCCGCCCCTTATTTTCACTGACTCATGCGTCGTCTCTATCAGACACTGACTTCATTTTTCCCTATTTTAACTTCATTAGTTCAAGGCGTCACTGATTTCTTGGAGAAACGTTTCAAGCATTTTGCTTTGGGGTGTCCGAGGCCAGCACTGGCCCGTGTCCTGTGTCCAGGCACCTCCTGACCCGCAGCACCGTTTCTGCCTCTCCCCGCTGCAGTGGGAGGGGCCAGCAGTGTGCAGCTGCTCGGCCACTCGGCTGTCCTCGGCATTCCCGGAGTCTACAGGCTTCTGCTCAGGGAAGGCAGCCCGCGCCACGACTGCTCAGCTGCTGCTGGGAGGGTTAATTATTTTCAAATAGCCTATAAATACTAGGAAGAAGGTTGCTCTCCATCCCACAGCTAGGTCCCACCCAGAACTCCCGTGCGCGTCCCTGCCTGGCAGACTCATGCTGCCCACGCCCCTGCCTAGCCGGGAGCCGGTCCGAGCGTGTCCTGCCTGACTTTGTTTCATTTCCCTACAGTTGACGCAGTTTAAAATTCGTGTTTCAGAGACAGAAAAGGATGCAACCCAACTTCCAAGTGGGCTCCTTCCGGCGCCCCACCCAGCACCAGAGACAACCCTGCGGGCTGTGCCGCCTGCAGCACCGGCCTGACCACGTCCCCCTGGAAGCATCCACCTCAGAAAGTCCATGCCTCGGTGCCCCAGCCCAGCCCAGCCAGCCACGGACTGTACCCAACCCCGCTGTGGCCCGCAGCCTCCAGGTAGAGCAGAGGCGCACCCACCAGGGGCCTTCGCTCCTGGCACGTCCTGCGGCTGAAACGCACGCCCAAGGCTCACCCATCCTGCCCACCTGCCACGGGCACAAAAGCGTCTTCTTAAAATGTCACAGCTGAAAGCACTTACGCACGCTCACCAGGACGCCTCAGCTGCAGTATTTAATTTGTTTTCTCTTCCCATTTCCTTTCCATCTAGTCCAATTCGACACAACACGCTAGGTTCTGGATGTGCTTTCCATCCGGCCCCCATGACACGAAAGAAAAGCACTCATTTAGCTCAGTTTGCGCTCAGAGGGGGATCAGCCTGTAGCTCCCCTATGTGTGTGGGGAGAGCTGGGGCTCAGGGGCTCTGTGCCCGAGCGGCACCCACACCCTGCACCTCACAGAGGGCTGGCGAGACCAGGGGCCTAACCCCAGGGCTTTCTTGCTGAACTACATCCCCAGACTCTTTTTCTTTATTTGAGGCAGGGTCTCACTAAGCTGCTATGTTCCCTGGGCCAGGCTTGAACTTGAGATCCCGCTGTCTCCACCCCATGCAGGGCTTAGACTTGTAGGCCCTGCCATCACATGTGGGCCTGGAAAGGCACCTTAGGGACCCGCCTGGCGTGCACCTTCTCACTGTAACCCATGGAGTGCTCAGCACTTTACACAAGCATGCGATGGACACGGCAGCCTGTGCAGGGTGAGGTGAGCACGGCGTCCCTGCCCTCCCAGGCTGCAGTGAGTCCACAAGCCACCCTTGCTGCAGAGCCCAGCTGACCCAGTGCTGCTCCCTGCTCATCAGATGCTCCACCTGTGTCCTGTGCCCCTAAGGGAGTCCTACCTGTGGTGCATGCCCAGGCAGTGTGACAGTGCTACATAGCTGCTCACAAGAACAGGGGTCGCAGGGCCCTGTGGCCAGTGTGAGGCCAGTGTGCCCCACACCACCTTGTGAGGCGGGACCGGAGGAGGCGTGACAGAGCCGCAGCCCCTGCTTAAGGCCGCTTGCTGTTCTTTTTCAGCGTTGCCTAGCTTGAGTGACTCTATACTGATCAAACTGTTTCACAGCAGTCGCGGTCAGAGCAGGTCAGCAGAGCGCACTCTACGTTTCCAGAGGAAAACACTGCGGTCAGGTAGGGTACTTCCCACCACACCGCAGCCTAACACCACCCTTGGGCTGCTGCAAAGAGAATGCAAGCTCTCCCACAGTGGCGGCGGCTGCCTCAGGCTCTCCTGGGCCGCTTCTCCAGCGTCACCCCTCTCACACTAAAGGAAACAGAGGGCCACAGGTCCACCACGTCCAGACCTGGACGAAGGCTGCCTCGCTCCATCCTTCTCCATCACCGTTGCCTCTTCAGTGCATTCATGGCTTTCCCATGAGCATGTGGTCGCTATGCTGGAGCGTGGCCCAGGTCTGCCTGGAGTGGATTGAGGGACTTCTGGGGTGACACGGACCTACGAATGCGGGCATGCACGGGACACTATGAGCTCCAGCCCCAGGCCCAGATAGGCTGGACACAGGCTATAGGAGGCTGAGGGCCAGGAGGGAATGATGCTGGGGCCAGCAGGAAAGAGGATCGAGAATAACAGCTCCTAGAGTCTCCCAGGAGTCAGTGGAGGAACAGAGTGTGTGCAGGCCCATGGAAGCCAATGTGGAGGAGGCCACTGTCACAATGAGTAGCCACTAGGCTTTTTTTTCCCCAGTACTGGGGATTGAACTCAGGGTCTTACACTTATTCTACTGAGCTATCTCCCCGGCCTGACCACTAGGCTTTGCAGAAGCTGGTAAGAGTCTCTGGCCAGGGGGCACTTGGCCACTCTCACTCTACAGCGCCCCCTGGGGATGAGAAAGCATATGAGGAGAAGGCAAGAGGGCTCAGGGAGCCCATGTGTCCAGCTGTGGGCACTGGGGCCTGTCAGGTGTCTCTCAGGGCCTCCATGCTCCCAGGGGTCCCTGCCACCTGTGCAACAAGGCAGGAGCAGTGCCGGCCCGTGAGGCTCCCTGAAGGGCAGGAGCCCCTGCCGATGACAAGGCAGCTCTACAAGGGACAAAGATGACCTCCTCTCCACCAGAAGCACCAAGGGTAGCAGCTTTGGGCCTACACAAGCCTTGGCCTGCTCAGCCCTCCTGGGGCAGCAATGTTCACCACAGGGGAGCAACAGAACCTCCTGGCTCTTCTCTCAGCCCTCAGAGACAACAGGGTGCTTGGCGCACAGGGCTGAGGGACAAGGAAACCAGTGAGCCATCACTGTGGACTCAGGGCCACCCAGCCCATCACTTCACCTGAAAATTGGGCCCATGGGCAAGGTGGAGGCAGGACACCTGCCCACCAGGGAGGGGCCCAGTACCTGCAGTGCTGGCTTCCCCACTGCTGGACCCCAGCCTGCCCCACCCAAGCTGGGCGGCCACAGGAGAAAGACTTCCTGTCCACAGCTTAGGTTGTGGCAGCTGTCATTCATGAGAGGTGCGTGGCTGGCGCTCAAGGCTCTGCCAGGGGCTGGGGACCCAGTCCACATGTGCAGCCCAGCAGCTGGCCAGATGTGCACTCCAGGGTGCCTCTGAGGAAGGGTTCCCAGTCAGGACGGAGACTGGCTCAGAGGGGTTAACATTTCCCGAGCTGTGCAGCTCCGAGATGTGCGCACCTTACCCAGCAAGGCCCCAGCACATCCCCGGAGAGAAGCCAAGATGTGGATGCGACCTCTGTGCTGGAGTCACACGGCCCCACAGGGTCACCAGCTCGGCACTGCCCAGCAGCGGGGCACAGCAAGCACCCCCGACCTCCCACAAGCACAATAAACCTCTCCCAGCAGAAAATCAACCTGGGCTCTTCTGGGAAGATGTGTACTTACTTGAAAATCTCTTTCTTCTAGTATTTCTTTCCTCCATCTCACGAGGAAAGCAGCGCAAACGTACAAGTGGAAATGAGAAAAGCCCTCGGGTTCCGACTGTAAAAGAAAACAGGCGAGAGAACGTTAACGCAAGCCGGGCAGCGCCCGAGCAGGTCCTGCAGCCTGGGCTGGGGAGATGGGCTGGCGACCCACTCGCCCTTACTGAACCACTTCATTGCAAAGTTCACATCCCATGAAAATGAACACCATGTGCGCCTCAGTACCAGAGCCGGAGAAACAGGCAGCAAGTGCAGGCTTCTCTGGAGCCCACAGGAAGCAGCTGTGGGCTGCCTGCAGGGTGCAGACGGCAGCCAGCGGGGACGCAGACAGAACTCTGGGAGCACCAGCTGGCCAGGTGTGGAATCCGCTCCTCACTGCAACCAGGGAGGCAGTGCAGCCAGAGGCGCTGGGGCCACCACTATCCCTCCCACCACTGGATATGCCCGCCCTCTGCCTTCTCCTGATCTACACACACTGTGGGGGGACAGACCCTCGGGCTCCTGGGATGCCAGAGGCGGGCTTCGAAAGGTCCTCTGGGAACAGTGAGGGCACAGAGCTGGTGAGGAGGGATGGCTGGGGGACAGGCTGAGGTGTCAGTGATGTGGGCTGGGCAAGGGCAGAAAGCTTGGGAGAGAGCAAATTCTAGAGGCATCAGGAAAGGTTAAGCCTTGAAGACATATAGCCAAGTGAGCCCTGGGGTCCAAGGGAAAGGGGCACCAGGACAGCACCAGCGGTTTGACCCCAATGACTAGAAGGATCAACTTTCCATTTCCTAAATGGAGGGAAGGTCTGCACAAGTTGGCAGGAGAAAGTGTGCTGGGGAAAGACGGCAACGTGTTCCTCGGACACACCAGGTCTGAGACACCCACAGGACAACATGGGAAATGCTGTGGAACTCAGACTGGCCCAGTGGTCTGGGCCAGATCAGCACTGCAACCGTAAGGACAAAGAGCAGCGGAGAGCAGGGGGCAGACAGTAGGGAACCCTAGGCTACAAGCGGACCAGTGGGACGGGCATGGGACACGACCAGTGACGTAGGGCCAGGAGCTCATGGGTAGGCAGGAAGGCTGCCTGGCAGCTGGCAGTGAGCCACAAGCCTGTCTTCTCCTCGCTCCACCACTGTCTGGCACTGCCCTGCCCTCTGCTCCCTGACTGCCAAGGGGCCAGCCGGTTTCAACATTTCACCCTGGACAGTGGTGGAGCGCCAAGCCTTTGTAGATGCCACCGCAGGTTTCCTTCCACACCTAATTCACCAGCGTCCTTAGCACAGGCGGCCACAACTCGCATCAAATGACCTCACACGGCCGCCCTCAATTGGTTAGTGGGCACACACAGCGCGCAGCATAGTTGCTGGAATACATGCAGGCAGCCCGGAGCGGGCCTTGTGTCTGCCCATACAGCTGTGAGACCCGCTCTCAACCTCCCTGCTCCAACCACTGCCACTGGCCCTCTGCCCCATGTGCACAGACGGGGTTGGGACAGGTGTCCCCGGGTGCTGCTGGAGAGCTCCTGTAAGACAGAAAGGGCCTGACTTAGCTTGGGACAATTTTATTTTTCCAGGAAGTTTTCATCTAAATTTTTGAATTTGTTCACAATACTGTTTCCTTAAATATCCACTGCACTTGTACTGTCCTACATGGACTTCTTAATGTCACTTTTATGTGCCCTCACCTCAGCTTGTTCATCATGCCACAGGCTGGCTAATTTCCTCCGTCCTTCAAGACCCCCAGCGTCTGGTGCTGGCCACGGCGTCACGACCTCATTCTTTTCTGCTGCTCTTCATTATCGCCTTCCTGGTACCAACACTCTCCTTTCATTTCTTTATTGGCTATTTTCAAGCATACAAAAAACTACAGTAGCTCCTAGTTTTTCCTAGTTATTTTTCTAATTTAAGACAGCTGCCTCGCTCAGTCATGTATGGCCTCTCTTCACGTCTGAAATAAGCATGCGTTTATGCCCCTGCCCCCCAGTCGCCCGCTAGCTGCTCCCCACAGCTGCGTGGCTCGTTATGATCGCCTACTTGTGAGACAGGCACGGCTCCTTTAGGGTTTCCATACTTGGATCACAGCTTACCTATCAGTATGGTTTTGAATCTGCAAACACAAGTGGTTCGTTTCTGTTGTCTTCTTAGCATTTGTTGGTTATTAATTTGTAGCTTAATTGTATTATAAAGGAATGTGACTTATACAATGCCGATTTTTAAAACTGGTTGAGATTTAATTTTTGCAGCAGACCGCAATCTACTTCCACATCCACAGAGTTGGTGCCAACACAGATCCAGATCCTGAGAGCCAGTCTGTCCGGATAGGGTGCGCACCCTGCCCCTTGCCCTGCAGCCTGCAGCAGTGCGCCCGGCTTCTGCCACCCTGATGCCCCCTTTGTTAAGGTTAGTAAGACTAAATACCCATGACAGCCCCTTCAGCCCCTGGAACACACCAAGGTGTGTAGGAACGCCTCGGCGTATTGGCAGGTATTAGGGGGCATGCTCTGCAGGTCCTGGTTGGACACAGTGCTCCACAGGAGTGTGCTAAACAGTAACCAACAGTGTTGTTCAGGGCTGCCATGCATCCTTTTTTTTCATCTGCTTATGAGGTATCAATAATCAAGAGTTGCTACAAGAGGAGATTTATTTGCTTCCTCCTTACACTTCTGCCAAACTTTGTTTTATTTTATACATTAGGAAGCTATGTTATAAGGTGCATACAAATTTAAACCTGTTTTACCTTCCTGAGGTAGCCAGCAAAATCAATGTCAGCATTCACCACGCCTTCACCTCAAGCAAGGCTCTGGCTCTGAAGTCTTTGGATCGGGAGGTCATGGAGTTGGAGCCTCCTGTGATTAGGGCCTACACAGCAGCTTTTGTTCAGCAGCTGATATCAAACGCACAAGAAACTACACATACAGGTTACAGCTTGTCATGTTTTGCTGTACACAGGCACCTGTGGAAGCATCAGAACAACCAAGACGGTGCGGCGCGGCCCGCAGCCTGGAAGCGTCTGTGTGCCCCTCTGCAGTCCTCCGCAGGGCCGGCTCCACACTGCCGCTGCGCTCACGCTCCTGCTCCGACATGGAAACGGGACGGCATGACAGCGCCCTGCCTGGGCTGTGTGGTTTTGTTCTAGCTTCTCTCACTCTGTGTTGTTGAGATTCATCCCTAACGATGCAGGTATTACAGACAGTTGAGTTAGGTAAAACTTTTTTTTTTTTTTTAAATTTTAGGGAAGGGCCTACAGGGTGCTCAGGGTCTCAGTACTAAATCTCATAGAGATCTGCCTATTTACAGCCTCCCAAGAGCTGGGGTTACAGGTGCACGCCACCATGCCCAATCTAAGGTAAAACTCTTAGAGACAGCCTGTTATCCTTTGTCTAGCTGTCCCCCCAAAGCACCATGCCATCATAGCGCTGTTGCAGATGGCTGAGTCTAGAGTGTATGATGCTAGGACTAAGGGGGTGTGACTAGCGTATCAGCCCACTGATTGGTTCAGCTTAGTTCTGGCTAGGATTAGGGGTGTGAATGCTCACGCCCTAGGGCGGGCAGCCTGCACACAATGTAGGGACTCAAACGCTCTTGTGTGTCTCCCGTGTGACTCTGTTATCAGTGGCCACCACGAGCTGCTCTCCTCTGCAATACCTCTCTGTTAAGCCACCCTGCCCTGGAACCAGCCAAGTATGGGCTGAATCCTCTACCAACTGTGGGCTAAGTAACCCTTTCTTCCTTTACTTTGGGTGTTGGGTATTTCATCCCAGCAACAAGAGGAAAGTAACTCAGACACAGTTCGACAGGGCTAGAGGGCACGAGAGTCAGTACAAAAGATAAAAACACATTGCATCTGTGGCAGAGGCACATCCAGGCGAGACCGGGCCTCAAGATAGACAGAAGACCAGGCTCACGTGGATCCCCAGGGGTAAAGAGGAATACCCTGCCCAATAGCCTCGATAGGACTGGGGCGCCTCGCTGAGTGACTACCACACTGAGACCCATCAGTTCCTGAGGAGTCCTTTGTTCCTTCCCTGTGCACCCGCTCTGTGACTTGCTTCCCCACTGGATCAACATATCCTAAGTGGCTAGCCTTATAATCCTACTAGTTGATTATAGTTTTGAACCTTGTACCCACCTTGTGTTTTGCTCTATAAAAGTTCTGCCATAAAGTGGGGTCTGAAGCAACCCACTCGGGGCCCTTCTTTTTCTCAGGAGCTGGGTCTCTCCCGTTCAATAGATATTTCCTACGCCTAACCTCCATTGTTCCTTAGAATTCATTCTTCTATTTGGGGGAGCATGAACTCAGTATATCTGACATCTAACAGGTGAGAGTTATAGGATTTCCTTTATATCATTTAGAGGTCTTATATAATTCTTGGAGGCCCCATCAAGATAACTGGAAGGAGATAAGAGTTTGATTTTGTTTCATGCATTCTGGTTTGTGTCTTGTTCACGTAACTAAAAATTGCAATCCTTGTTTTCCCATTGCTTATGCCTTAAATGTTTACACCTTGTCTCTTTTGTACATTGTCTTTTGTGAAATGTTAGTAAATGTTGAGAACATGGATGATTGTAGTGTTTCTTCAATGGGACATTTTGCTTTTCCAGGAAAGATCTTATGTTCCTGCCTTATATACGCTGCATCTGGACTTAACCTGTTGCTGAATTCACTCGTGTTCCTTGCTTGACCTGGTCAGCTGTTGTTACGTTAGATAGCAGGACTAGGGAAAAGGAACATCAGAGCGTCCCCTAGTGGACTCTGACAGAAATGCTGGGTAATAATCTTTTGACAGGTTTTTAGACAACTTAATCTTCTTGTTTTATTTTGGTTTTTTTGAACCAGGGATTGAATTCAGGACCTTGAGCTTGTCAGGCAGGGGTATATGTTGCTGAGCTATCTCCCTGGCCTGGCAGTTAATCTTTAACTGTCTCTTATAGAACTTTCAAAAATAGTGGTTACTCTCCCGGCTAGTTAGACACTCTTACAGCAGCTGCCAGTCTTCCAGAAGATAGGTCTCTCCAGCAGCACCTGGTTAATCCCCCATTGAAGCCAATGGGAACGTGGAGCACACAGGCAGCTGGGTTCTTTTCTGGGGACAGGTCTCTAACTGTGTGGAACCAGTGAAAGCTGAGAGGAAACTGAGTCCTGACAGCCGGACTGGGAACCAGCAGAAAAACCTCCACCATCTGGCATCTCCACCTGCACTCCAGTGAGGTAAGAGGCAACCCATGGTATCTTCTGTCTCCTAGAGACCTGAAGTGACACTGTTAGAGGCCTCTCTCGAGCCTCCATTAAGACTTCAGTGACAAGACAGCATGGTGGCGTGTACCTGTCATCTCAGCACTCGGGAGGCTAAAAACAGGAAAATCACTGAGTCTGATCTGTGTGATGAGACCCTGTACAGGACCCTCTACTAAATACATTCAAGGAAAAAAAAAAAAAAA
>NDGN011263147.1:0-12386 GCA_002564285.1 Tympanoctomys barrerae | reverse complement strand
ATTATTGAAACTGTCCTACCAATTTGATATGAAACTGTCTCATTGCTATTTGTTTCTCAATAAGATTATGGGAAAAAAATAAATGAGCAAAAGTATTTCAAAAAAAAAAAAGTGAGTCACACAACATGTAGCCTCCTCAGAAGCCTTGAGAGCTCCTGTCACTTTTTTTCTCTGGCTTGGGACGTGTGTGTTCAACACGCTGCTGTTGTTCAAAATGTGCTGAAACCACGTTCATGAGTCATATTCCATCTGAATAGTCCTAACCACGTTGTCACATATCTTTTGAGTATAAACATGACCTTGGCAAAAGTCACATATGTGGAATATAATAAAGAGGGAGCCCACCAAGCTAGATCATATACATCTGAGTAATCAAAACATAGCAGCAACTACATGAGGCAAGCCTCGCTGTGTGGCTTAGAAGTGGTGTAGAACAGCGAGGCGAGAAATGCGCACACTGGTGTGACCACTGTGAAAACCAGTGTGGAGAGTCCTCAGAAACTAAAACTGGAAGTGCCATTCAACCCAACTATTCCCCTTCAAAGTCCCTTTCCAAGAGAGTTAAAGACATCAAATTAAATAACACACATAGCCACGTTACTAGCAGCCCGACTCGTCACAGCTCAGTCTCCGAAGCAGCCTGGGCACCATCAACAGATAAATGGACACAGAAAATGCCACGTCCGTACCCAGCAGAGCGGTGCTGCACCACGAAGGGTGACCTGGGGTCCTTTGTAGCGGAGGGAATGCAGCGTGCGACCTAAGGTTCAGTGAAAAACGAGCCAGGCAAGCTTCAGTGTGGCATAGTTTCTCTTACAGAAGAAGCTTAAAACATACATTTATTAAAGAGCAAAATAAAAGACAACAGTAACAGAAAAACCATTTGGGAAGGGGAAGGAAAGGAAGAGAAGGAGGGAGGAAGGAAGGGGGAAAACACCGTGCCGACGTGTGGCGAGTGTAAGCGAGCTCCCTGCGTGGAGCCCGGCCATTGCGCGCTGCAAACCAAGGGAAAAAGCAAAACTAGAAATTAAAATTAATAAAAGGAAAATGTTCCTTGGAGGAAATCAGAGACAGCTGGGAGAGAAGGAGGCCCTTGGTCCAGAGTGGAAAGCCTGACTCGATCAGGTGGTTCACCTCCTCGGACTGGAGAGGCCCTGGATTTCAGCAGCTGTGCGCTTGAATTCATATTAGGGAAACGACAAATATAAAATCTGGAAGAGAAAAAAATTAGCTGCCGGCTCCTCTTCGGCGGCATGATACGAGAGACTTAGGCTCCTGTATTTCGACTTGCAAAACAGGGCAGCAAGTTAAGTAGCTGGTACTCGCCCACATATTAAGGTTTTGCAGCTGAAAGAAATTCCTAATAAAAAGTTTTCCACACTCTCCTTCAACTCAGCCTATTTAGGGTTGCGGTAACTCATTCTTGGGTGGTTAAATGTCATTCTCATTGGAAGGTGTCTATGTTTTTAATTTCACCTCCTTCCTGGATTTGAGACTAGGGTATAAAAAACAATGAGAACTTTGTTGAAGTTTTATTTTGTTTCAATTTGTATTCTAACCATTTAAGAAATAGAGGATACATTTCGTGCTAACATTTCTTTAGCACAAGCTGTGGCTACATACAACCGTTTCTTTCTGTATTTTGTGTATTTGGAATGCTTAAAAATTAAGAATAAAATTATTGGATATACTGCATGAAAATAAATTTGAAATGCTTATGCAAAGGAGAGCGGAGAGCAAATGCACAGATCTCGGAAACTTATGAATAGATTTTTACATGATGAATAATATTTTATCGACTCAGTTCTGAAATAAATCAAGCTATCTGGTATACTGATTCACACGGTCACAAAATTCTCAAGCATCTACTTGCATCTAAATATAAAATTAATTCTGGTCATCTCCAGGAAAAGCAAAAGCTTTCTGCCTCAGAGTTCTGCGTCTGCTCTTCCCCGCAGGGCGTCGTGGTGAGGCCCCTTTCTTGCCAAGTCACCCTGCTCCAGAGGTGATATGCAAATTCACTGGAGCGTGCCCGCCTGCCTGCCTGCCTGCGATGTGAGAGCTGCTTTCAGAAGGGTGCTGAACCTATTTGGATGCTTCCAGTAGAAACCTGATTGTCTTATTTACCTCTGCCAACATCTTTATTTTTTTTTTTAAGAATCATTTATTATTTACATAGCGCTGAGCAAAGCCCCCAGTCCTGGGAATGTCTTAAACAACTAAAACGCCTCTATAACAATTCGTGACACAGCAGGCTTCGCGGAGCAGTCTGCATATTCGGCAGCAGCAGATTCACTGCGCCTTCTGTTTCTAGTGGAACAGTGATGTTTTATTTGGCGGGCAGCAGCTACTGGAACCGGACAACACTGGTATTCATGAAGCCAACGATTGGAAAGAATTTCCATGCTTATTTTTTTCCTCTGTGGGAGTGTGTGTGTGTGTGTGTGTGTACACTTGTGCTTTTACTTGTGAGTTTTATTTCAAGATCTTGTGTGCAAGGACCAATCTGTATTTATTTGCGAGGAATTTGAAAGTGTATCTGTATGTAGTTTATCTTTATGATTTTTCTTAGTCAATTATCTTAAAGTATTTTTTATTTTAAAAAAATACCACATATATTGCAAAATATTTGGCTAGTAGTTCTTATGGCACCAAATTTGTATTACTGTTATTTTCATCCTTTACAGTAACGTCCTTTTAAAAAAATCAATGGATAATCATTTTTAAGGAAATGAACGACAAAAACAGAAGGTGTGGGAGGGAGAGCCTCTCTAAAATAGCAATCCGAGGGCTCCAGTCGAGTCCCATTTGACACCAGGTTAGCATTTCAATAGTCTGTTTTCACATTTCCTATCTTTTCTGGGTCATCTCACCAGTCACTGTAATATAAGGTACAAATTAGCACTTTATTAATAGTGTGTTTCTAACAGATGAATCTCCCAAGCAAACACTAACTCCTGCCCCGAGAAGCAGCTCCTCTCACACACGAGCTATCTTTAATTATCTCCACAAAAGAGAAAGTGATTGTGATGAAAGGAATTCCTTTTTTCCCAGTATTTGGTTCATTTTTCTCCTCTCCTTCCAGCAAAAGGCCATACTTAGAGTACCCAGGGAAGCAATACGATCTCGTCATTTTGCTCTTTTTAACCGCATGTAGAGAAGAGGCTGCTTTGGTTTGTTTCCATAAGGCCCGTAAAGTTTTGTTGTTGCCACCACGGCTGCTGCTTTGTTTTTCAATTCAACACTCAGCCAAAAATAGTTTTTAGAGCTTTTTGCTATGCCACAGGGACAAATCATGTCAGGTATTCCACAGGATTGAAAGATGATCTCGAATCCCTCTTTACTCTTGCTTATCCTACCCTTTCTGAATAATCCTTAAGATAATCAAGAAGTTATTAACTCTGCTGTTTAAATACAATGCACAGAGTGACATTCGAGTTCAAACGCTACTTTAAAAGAATCACAAGGCAGAAAGTGGCCTTGGTGTGTTTTCAGTCTGAGTAAGAGAGCATTTAAACTCTCCACAATAGTTTAACCTCATTCTTAAAATATCCAGGAAAGAAACAGATTCTGGTTCCCAGAGAGGCCGACTGGGGTGTGTCACAGCTTCCCTCGGGGAGCCGAGATGTCCAAATGAAACTTCGTCAGCAGCATGGGATGTTTTTTAGTGACAGTCTCATGCACAATATTTTCTCATCGGTGTAAGGGGCAAAGAGACAGATTCGGAGGCCAGCTGCACTGCTGTTGGGAGCCGGGAGCGTGGCTCTCCTCTCAGAGTGCACAGGCACAGATCCTTGGGCCTCATGCACTTCCTGTGAGCTGGACACCACTCGAGACAGGCCGGAAAGGCCATGGAGAACCTCTCCCCGCAAACTGCCAGCTCACATAGGGCGTCTGTCCTATTGAGCTCCCTGGACACTGTGCCAGGAGCAGCTGTAGAAAACCCTTGACTTTTCTGAGATCGTAGACCCACAGGTGAGTCCCGTGCTCTAACACTGAGTCAGCGTTCCTAAGATCCGTCCTTTCCACACAACCTTAACCGCAGATGCAAAAGTACAAATATTTGCCCCAGGAACTGACTACAGCATTTTCAAAGCCATACTGACTCTTCAGAGACTTTTAGGTCTTATAGGGTCCTTCTAAAATTTATGAAGAGGATCCTAGTGATAATTAAAACCAAGTGGCAAAGAGGCTACGGCAATACATTCAACGTCACATATACTTAGGGACTTGTGGACTAGAACAAGAGTGGTGTCTCTGCATGCCCATTAGAACTATCAAAACCTAAAACACTGACAACAAATGCTGGTGAGAGCAAGGACTAGCATAACTTTCGCCCATTGCTTCCCAGAAGGTAGCATGCCATAGCCCTTGGGAAGGCTGATTGGCAGTTTCTTACCAAACCAAGCACACTCTTGTGAAATGATCTAGCAGTGACCTTCCTTAGTGATGCAAACTTAAGTCTGCACAGAAAGCTGCATACAGATACATGCATTTTATTCAAAATTGCTAAAGTCAGAAGCAAGAAAGGCAGCCCTTCCACAAGAGCACGGCTAAATTAAGTGTAGTAATCCACACAGTACAGGGGAATGTTACACTGTGGTAAAAGGACTGTGTCATGCAATCAAGCCATGGAAGACATAGAGGAAACTTAGATGTGTGTTGCTAAGGAAAAGAAGGTAATCTGAAAAGTCTGGATAATCTGTGATTCTAGCTCTCTAAGATACTGGAAAAAGCAAAACTAGAGATGATAAACAGATTAGTAGTTGCAGGGATTCAGCAGAAAGGCAGAATAAGTAAGTGGAAAAAAAGCATTTCTTTTAAAGCTCATCCGCATGGAGCTCTAATGGCATAGCATGGTCGTTACTCACTCAAACCCACGAAGGCGAGCAATGTGAAGAATTAATCCCAGGAAGACCTCGGAACTTCAGCCCATGAGAACGGGTCAGTATAGTCTTACCAACTTGAACAAGACACTAGATGGTAGTAGCAAGGGAAACTAAAGGCTGTGGTGGAAAGGCTTTCCGAGAACTCTATTTCTGTGAAACTTTTCTCTAAAGCTAGAATATTCTAAAAAAATAAAGTGTATCAACTTAAAATATAAAATAAGTATGAAGGAAAGGAATAAAAACTAGTACAATGATCACGTAATCGATCTAGCTACTTACAGTGTGAGGATTGATTACTGGTCTCTCTTAGAAACTGTATCTGCTTTCTTTTCAGGGCTCTGTGGAGCGTGTCTGGATTCCATGACGACTATGTGCTATACTAGCCTCCCAGGCAACCGACTCATACAATTTAGGCCTGTATGAGACCACCAGACTTTCCTATCCCATTAATATTCCATTGATATGTGTAATATCCCATTAATATGTTTTATTTTTATGGTTTTATATATCGCTTAAAGTTAAATAAAGAAGAACAATAAAGAAAAATGGTGAACAAATGGTAGCATTTCTAATGCAGATTTCATGAAGGTTGGGCCACTCAGCTTGGTATTTTTCAAGTGACTCAGTACTCACCGTGAACTGTGAATTCCTTGAACAACAAAATAAATCTACTATGTCACTAAGGATATGCACTTCAGTACTTAACACTGCAAAGCAAAGTGATGAAGAAATTACTAAGAAGAAGCACAAAGAAATAAGTACTAGCATTAAGGTTGTTTATGTTCACTTATTTTTAGAACAGAGATACAACCTTTTGAAAAAAAAATGCTTCACGTTTTAGACATCGTGTGTGAATGTGAAGTTCAAGCTGATCTTGAACTTCCTACATTGTCAATTCAGGCCTCAAGTCCTCAGTACTCCGGCGTCAGTCCTGGAGGTCTAAGATTACAGGTATGTATCTCCATGTGCAACTTGAGGAGTTCATTAAACAAGTAAAGGAAGATGGAAAATGATGTGAAACCAGATAAGTGTTCTTTACTTCAGCTGCGCTGGACATACGTCATCCTTGGTGATATAATAGAACTATTTTTGTTGTGAAGCACAACTTCTGAAAGTTAAATGGCTTGAGGGCACTGACGCAATTTTGGTGTATAAGATGTCTTTCCTCTCAGGATGACATGAAAGCTAACCACGGGACACTTAAATGTGGGAAAGTGACATGAACAAGACGGCAAAAGAGAACGTCGGAGCCTTTCGTGCTACCACAGGGAAGCAATGTGGCACCTTTCCCTAAAGGAAAGTAACTCTGGAAGAGCTCAGGAGTAGACTTAGGAAGGCTCCACAGCACAGTGGAAGAGTCCCAACGGTAACCACCAGAAGCAGAAAGGATTAGAAGCTTGATTTCCCAGGTGTCACTTGAGCTCCAAGACAACAGCCTCATCATGGAGAAGGACCCCCATGTCCAACAGCCCTTCAGAAGGGAGAAAAGCAGGCTGAACAACATGTGCTTTCCCCTGCTGAGGCATTGCCTTAATGAAGAGTTTCAGTTTTACACCACTGGAATCTTGAAGGAGACACACAAAGCAGAGGCATGTGGAGGCAGCTGAGAGCTATCAGAAGAAGCAAGATGGGTGTTATCAGGACCAGCCATGGTGCAGGAATCACAGCAGTCCCCACGGATGTTCGCTGCTTGGGGCGCTAGCATCCAGGACCTACAGCAACCTTCCCTACCAAGAACCTCAGCACACTTGTGGCTGCTACTGCTCCCTGTAGCTTGCTCATCTGTGGCCCTGGACCAACAGCCAGTGGGCCCACAGAGCATGCTTCCCAGCTTGCTCAGAGCCTCTCACAGAGTTTCACCTCTGCAGTCTCCAGGTGCTGAGCAACCACACCACCACCCCATCCTCAGAGAGGCTCCCAGCTCTGCTCTTAGAGTCATCCCCATTTTCCCCCGCAAGCCTGCTCCCACAGCTCAACCCTGTGCACGCAGAGCTCAAGCCCAGCCCTGCAGCCATCTGAACACACTGAGCGGGAGCTGACGGTGCCACTGCCACCAGCTCTCATCTAGGCCAGGCACCTGTGTGCCAGCCCTCACTGGCACAGGCTCTTTGGCAGTCTGTGTGAGTCACTGCTATGGCCTGCGCTGTTTACATAGCCCTTCACTGGCCCACACCACTCCCTCCTGCCTGGGGGCTCCTGACAGCTGAGCATATGCATGTCACCAGCTCTGAGCCCAGCTGCCATCTGTCCCAGTCCCTTCTCCTTGAGCACATGGGTGTGATGAGGGCAACACAATTATCTCACTCACTGTAGACCTCCTAGAGCTTTTGCAATCAAGAGCAACACATTGCATGGACATTGGGCTTTATTTTCTGGGTCAGTAAGACGCCATGTCTCTGGGCCTGAAGCTCTGGGCTGAGGTTGTTTCTTTCTAGACCAGGTTATGAGGTCTAGAAGAGATAACTATTCTTTGAAATACTCAGAGCCTTTTGTCCTACTACAGTGCTCTTACGATCACCAAAAAGTCAGGGAAGCTTACCAACACTAGAGGAGCATAGTAAACTCACTGTGCTTATGGAGGATATGTGAGTTTCTTGTCTAATAACCCAACTTAATTATTCAAAAGAAGTTCACAAACTGTAAGCGCACAAAGCCAAACAGCTTAGTGGTCATGAAAACACAAGAACAAAATAAGGTCAGCAAGGAAGTACAAGGAATATAAAAACCAATCAGAGATTCTGTAGCAGAAAGAGACAAGGAAGAAAGTATAAAATTAAATGGAAAGCTCTCTCTCTCTCTCCTTCTCTCTTTCCCTCTCCTCCCTCTCTCTCTGTCTCACACACACACACACATACACATGCACACACACAAGAAGGCGATGGCAGGGGCAAATTTGAGTATAGATTATTTAAAATCATCCAGTTTTTCAGGAAAAAATGAAAATAAAGGAAGTTAATGAGATCTATGTGGTGCCATGAAAATAACTAATATTTACATATCAGTATTTTCAAGAGGAGGAAAAGGATGGGATGGAAAGCTATGCTACAGAAGTAAACTCTAAAAACATCCAAAGTTGGGGAAAATGACAACATCTAGGTAGATGAAGCCAAAAGCCAAGTAAAAATGAAATATATTTTCGTCAAGAAATACTAAAATAAGAACGTCAAATGTCACAGAAAAGTAGTGAAAACATCTTGGCGGTATGGGGATTGAACCCAGTGTCTTCACACTGAGGTGTGTTCCAGCCCATGTTTTGTATCTTAGTTTAAGATAGGAGCTTACTAAATTACTGAGTCTCCCAGACTGCTCCTGAGCCTGTGGTCCTCCTGCCCTGGTGCCGTGGTGGGCTGGGATTATAGGTGCTCACCTCCATGTCCAGCTAAATCAGACTTTTTAAATCAGCAAAGAGAAGGGAAAGCTGTTGCATACAAGGGAATGACAATTAGGATATCAGTAGATTTCTCAGCAGGAATCTCATAGGCAGGAGGGAGTTATACGACATATTCAAAGTGCTTTAGGAAACATACTGAGAACCAAAAATACTTTGCATAAAAATTGTGATTTTGAAAAATAAGTATGCTGGAAATAAAACTGGAGGATGGTCATATACAAGAAATGCTAAAAGTAGATCTCGCAGCTGAAATAAAAATCCTGTGGTTAAGAAAATGAAAATATATGAAAGTGTGGAATTCACTATTGAATATAGGTATATCAGCTGACAGAATATTTGAATGCAGCATTGGTAATGCGTAGGCTTGTAACTCTGTCAGAATGAATAAATGACCGAAGTGGAAGAGCTAAGCATAGCCACAATGAGTCACAACAGGTGCAAAATATAAAAAGTCTGACTCTGTGACTCAAAAGCTACAGACCATGAATGTCTAAACATAGGGCTTTATGTGAGATGCTATTCAAGCTCTCGTCAGCCCCAAATGGCATGGCGTAGAACATGGTTCATGCAAGATCCATGGTGAGTGGCAAGCAAGACCCGGGAGCTTAGTCATGAAATGGAGGGAGCGACACAGCAGTGCCCTGAGCCACGTGGCACCAAGCACCACATGAGAAAGCTAGAAATGGAAACGAGAACAAGGGCGAGAAAATAATAAATGATAGCTGAGTCCTGATTTCTTCAATATTGTTTTAAATATTAATTCATAGAGTGGCCAATCCAAAGATATAGAGCGTTCAGTAAGTTGAAATATGTACATGCACCAACTTCTGACAAGCAGTGTGAACATTCTGCGCTCCATACGTGGGCTAATATTGGGATTTTTTAACAGTTAAGTAAGTGTGGTCCAACTCTATGGTGCTTAAGAAAGACTCACTAAACTTTGACTCCATTTTAAAGACAAATAGATGTGAAAGTGAAGAGACAGACGAGGGTGCACTGCGCAAAAGGAAATGAAACAGAACACAGAGCTCCTCTCACATCAAAGATGACAGTTTTGGTAATAAAACACTGCTAAATGAGACAGTGAAAGTTATTACACAGTGACAAAGGGATCAGTTCATCAAGAGGACAAAACCGCTAAAGCATGTGGGCACCCAAATTTGAATGCCCTAAACATAGAAAGCAATTACTAACTGATCTTAAAGGAGAAAATACCTGGAACAAAATAATAGTAGGGTACCGCCCAATGCCCAACAATTAATGCATGGAAAGTTAATAGAGAAATATTGGACGTGAGCTACACTGTAGGCCAGATGCACCTCAAAGACATCCACACGACACTGCGTCCAACGGCAGTGAAACATGCGCTCACCTTGAGTGTGTGTGGCGCGTTCTGCAGGAGAGATCAAATGTGGGACCACAAAAAAAATCTTAGCAAATTTAAGACGATTCAGACCAAATTTAATAAGATTGGGATAAAGTATATTTTTTGGCCACAATGGTAAAAAAAAAAAAAAACTGGAAATTGTTTAGATAAATTCACCAGGAGAAGGAGGAAATTGAACTTCATATTGTGGAATAATAAGTGGGTCAAAGAAGAAATCAAAGAGAAATAAAAATATCTTGAGATGAATGAAAATGAAAAGACAACATGCCCAAACCAATAAGGCCCATAACAGCAGTGTGCTAGGAAGGAAGTTTATAGAGACAGATTCCTGCATTAAAAAGTTGTTAAGCTAACAATCTAAAGTTACAATGAAGGAAGTAGAAGAAAGAACTGTAAAAGCATTCAACAGAAGAAAGGAAATAGGAAAGACTAAAACAAAAATAGATCACATAGAGAATAGCTGACTTTTTAACAAAATAAACAAAATAAGAAGTCCTTAGCTGGGAAATAGAGGAGGAGAAAAGCAAACCAGCAAGCTCAGGAGCGAATGTGCAGACATCATAGCTGAGGCGCGAGGACAGAGGTGAGCACTAGGGACCCGCCCACGTGATCACGCCACCAGGCCAGAGGACCCGGGCAAACACACGCATTCCTAAACACGTGCTGTTTCATGACTAGATCAATAAAATATATAAAACCTGAAAGACCAATAGAAAACAGGAACTATGAATTTAAAAGTTCGAAACAAAGAAAACCTTGAAGGAGGTGGCCTCACAGTGGAAGTCTCTAAAGCACTCAAATTACTGCCAAATTTTTAGTTAAAAAAGTAAGTATGAAGCACAGTTACAGTCTGGCATTATAAGGCCAGTGTCGGCTTTATAGCAAAGCTAGACAAAAACGGAAGGGAAAGCGCAGAAAACAATTCTGACAAACACATTGCAAGCATCCTGCTGACGTTCTGGCAAGCTGAAGCAACACATCAGAAAGATCGTGCAGGATCTTCAGATGAGACGTACCCTTATGATGGTGGATTCTCTTAACATAAGCAAATAAATCAATGAGGCATGCCACATTCAGAGAACAAGAAGTACAAACGACATGAGCATCACATTAGATGCAGGAAAAACATTTGCAGAAGTTGAATATCCTCTCCTAATAAAAGCGGTTAAAGAAATTTGATGCAAGTCGAAATGTCTTCAGGACGATAAAAGTCATTTCTGAACATCCTGCTGCAAACAGCACAAGCAAATGCCAGGTGAGTTTTCCAAAAGGCCCCGTGCTAGGCACAGGCGCTGGCTCTCACCACTGCACGGCCCAGTGCTGGGAATGCTGCCCCGAGTGAGCTGTGAGGATGAGAAGAGACGTCATCCCAGCTGAAAGAGAAGTGAGAGGATATGTCTGCAAATGGCAGGCTCCTCTACGTCCAAAATCATAACTGTCACAAGCACAATGCATTAGAATAAATTAATACAGAGTTGGGCATGGTTGCACATCCTAGAATCCCAGCACTTGGGAAGCTGAGGCAGGAGGATCATTTCAAGTTCAGATCTGAGCTACAAAGTGAGCTCAAGGTCGGCCTGAACTGCACAGTGAGAACTGGTCTCAAAAAAGAAAAAAAAAAAAAGAATTAGTAAATACATTCAGTAAAATTAAAGGATATAAAATCAATTTTTCACATCTTTATGCCTGTAGTACCCTATCTAAAAAAACAAATCAATCCATTGATGTAGTCTCTATCATAAATAGAGGCTAAGAGATCAAAATACTTAGGAGTAAATTTAACCAAGAAAGTGAAAGGTGTGTACAGTAAAAAAAAATACAACATTGATTTAAAAACCTGAACACAATGAAAATAAAAGGGAAGATATGCCATGTACATGAATTAGGTGAATTAATATCGCTAAAGTACCCTCACAGCACAAAGCAAGACATACAGAAACAAGAAAAGAATCAAGTATCAAGCTCCCTTAAGGGAAGATAAAAAGAAGATTAATTACCTTATAGAAGTAATCATCACCCTACAAACAGATTGACCTGAGGAGCGCCTAGTTTTTTAGACATCACATAAAGTCCAATGGATAAAATAGCAAAGGAAGCATCACCTTTGCCTCCATGGACTTACAGTGTGAAGAGTCCACAGGCATTTGTCACATAAAACACAAATATCTATAAGCAGACACTAGAAACCCTTCTCCTGTCAAGACACACTGCTGAGGGACTGCACAGGATGACCACTCTGCAGAAATGCCACTGGAGCTACAAGCTCAAGAATACCAAAAGAAGCACATGCCAAAATTGAAAAATGGAAATAACAAATGCAAAAGTGTAGCATAGCCATTCAAATATTGTGGATGTAAGAATTCAGCAAGATAAACCAATGTAGTCCAGTGGACCATACTAGTAGTGGGTTATCCACAGGACTGGAAAAGTCAGAAGTTGTTGATGAGCCTTTTATAGCTCAGCATATTAATATGGCTTTACTGTTTATACCTTGTGTTTATATTTTACTGTTGGATGGTTAAGACCAAGATAAAGCAAGACCTATATAACAAAAAATAGAATACCCATCT
This sequence comes from Tympanoctomys barrerae, assembly GCA_002564285.1. Lineage (NCBI taxonomy): Eukaryota > Metazoa > Chordata > Mammalia > Rodentia > Octodontidae > Tympanoctomys > Tympanoctomys barrerae. Next base: position 149 of record NDGN011263147.1, on the reverse strand, counting down.
CTGACAAAACTAAAAAAAGAGGGGGGATATAAATAAAGGACCATTTTGTAGTGAAAAAGTATGTATATATATATATATATATATATATATATATATATCTGTATATACAAATTAGTTAGGTTAGATATACAGCTACTTTCTCTTAGTTC
>NDGN011263134.1:0-14216 GCA_002564285.1 Tympanoctomys barrerae | reverse complement strand
CCAACAACATCTGAAAACACATTTTTTTTTAAGTTTCAGAGGGGGTATTTTCTAAAATAGACCACAAACTAGTGCTTAGATCATGCTTAAGTATATGCAAGAAAACAAATTATTCCATGCATATTATCTGACTACAGTGCAATGAAACTGGAAATTAATGACAAAAGAAACAAGAAAAACCGCAGAAACATAGGAATTAAGTGGCTCCCTCCTTAGAAACCTGTGGGTTACAGTTGAAATTAAAAAAGAAGTTAAACAATATCTACAATCCAATGAAAATTCAAGCACAATTTACCAGACTTTGTGGGATCAAGGAAAGCAGTTCTCAGAGTGAAATGTGTAGTAGTGAACTCACACACTAAGAAAACAGAGCAATACAAATAAAGAGCCTAATGCTATATCTCAGGCTTCTAGAAAAAGAAGAGCAAACAAAGCCCAAAGCCAAAGGATAGGAGGAAATTATAAATATTAGAGCAGAAATTAGTGCAATTGAGACAAAGAAAACAATGAAAAGAACAAAAACTTGTTTTTGGAGCAATAAAAAAATGTTGCTAAACTATAGACAAACTCATTAAAAACAGGAAAGAAAAACCTTCAATTTAAGCAATAAGGAATAAATGGGAGAGATTACTACAGAGTTTTTGGAAATTCAAAAGATCATCAATAGCTACTTCAGAAATCTTTACTTTCACAGGATTAGAGATACAGAAGAAATAGATTCCTTGATAGGTACAAATTCCCAAAGCTGAATCAAGAAGACATAAAAATCTCTGAATAACCCAATATCAGCTAATGCAATTGAAAAAATAATGAAAAACTACCAACAAAGAAAAACTCATATCCTGATGGATTCCCAGTTTAATCCTACCCAAAATTTAGTGAAGACTCAATCTCAATACTCCTCAAACTCTTCAAATAAATTGAAAAGGAATCAGTACTCCCCAAATCATTCTTGGACTCAAGTATTATACTGATACAAAAACTGGAGGACAAACAAACCAAAAAAGTGAGTTATAAGCTAATATTCCTTATGAACATAGGTGAAAAATCCTCAATAAAATGCTAGGAAATAGAATAGTGCAAATCATCAGAAGATTATATACCACGACTGGGTAGGAGTTATTCTAGGGATGCAAGGATGTTTCGATGTATGCAAATCCTAAATGTAATGTTCTGTATCAATAGAGCCAAAATAAAAAAACAATATGATCATCTCAATGGATGCAGGATAGGCTTTTGACAAAGTTCAACACTCGTTCATGATCAAAGCCCTACAGAACATTGGAATAGAGGGCCTATACCTCAGCCTGATAAAAGCCATCCATGACAAACCAACAGTCAACATAACTCTAAGTGAAGAAAAAATAAGCCTTTTCTTTTCAAATCAGATATAAGACAAGAATGTCATCTCTCACCACTACTATTCAATATAGTTATGAAATTATTAACTAGAGCCATTAGACAAGAGAAAAATAAAAGGAATAAGAATAGGTAAATAGGGGCTGGGTAGATGGTTCAGTAGAATAAGCACTTCCCTGGCAAGTGCAAGGGCTTGAGTTCAATTCCTGGTTCTGAAAAAAAAATGAATAGGTAAAGAGGAATTTAATCTGTCATTATTTGCAGCTGACATGATACTCTACTTTGAAGACCCAAAAATATTCACAAAGAAGTTGGTAGAATTAATAAACAAATTCAGTAGCATAATAGGATAAAGTCAATAACATTCCTCTACACAGATAACAAACACACTGAGAGAAAAATTAAAGAAACAATACCCTTCACAATAGCTTCCAAAAACATGAAATACTTATGAATTAATCTGACAAAAGAAATAAAAAGCTGTACAATTAAAATTACAACCCTTGAGAAAGATTGAAGAAAATTTAAGAAAATGGAAAGATATTCCTTGTTCCTGGAGAGAATGAACCGACAATGTGAAAATGCTCACACTCCCAACATTGCTATACAGATGTATATGCAATCCCTATCAAAATACCATCAATGTTTCCACAAATGTAGTGGAAAACAATCTTTTTTTTTTTTTTTGAGAAACTTGGGATTGAACTCGGGTCCTTGTGCTTGCCAGGGAAGCGTTTATTCCACTGAGCCATCTCCCCAGCCCAAGAAAATATTCTTAAAATTTGTTTGCAACCAGAAAGGACCTAGAATAGTAAAGGCAGTCTTTGGCTATAAAGGTAAGGCAGGAGGCATTATAATCCCTGACTTGAAATTATACTGCAAACTACTGTGATAAAATCAGCATAGTACTCATAAGTAAACAGATCTGAGGATCAATGGAACAGATTAAAATATGCAAATAGAACTACAACACACTCATCCATCTTATCTTTGACAAAGGGGCCAAAAGATAGCCTCTTTTACAAAAGGCGCTGGAAAAACTGGCTCTCCACATGCCTAAAACTAAAACTAGACCCAGGTCTATCACTATGCAATAAACTAAAGTCAAAATGGATTAAAGATCTAAAGATTAAATCAGAAACACTAAATCTCCTGGAAGAGAAAGTGGGTGGAAATCTTGAAGACACAGGATTAGGCAGACATTTCATGAACAAAAACCAAACTGCATGGGAAATACTACAAATAATCAAGAACTAAGATCTCATCTTATTGAGAAGATTATGCATGTCAAAAGAAATCACCAACAGAATGAAAAACAACCTAAAAATTGGGAAAAATCTTAACCAACAATTATTCAGTCAAAGGACTTTACCTAAATTATATAAAGAACTAAAACAATTTGTCCCACAATACAGATACAAAGACAGAACCCAAAATTGGGCATCTGTAATGAGCACACACTTCTCAGAGGAACAAATACAAGTGGCAAATGAATACATGAAAAAAAATGTCCTACAGAACTGGCCATGAAAGCAATGTAAATTAAAAAAGCATTGAGATACTATCTTACTTCACAAATAATGGCTATCAAAGAAATTAAATAATAACAAATACTGGAAAGGCTGTAAGGAAAACTTCTCTTTTGCTGGTGTGAATGTAGACTGGAATAACCACTATGGAAATCAGTGTGGAGACTCCTCAAAATTAGGACTGTAAATCTCAGTCAACGAAGCTATTTCCCTTTTGGGTATCTCCCCAAAAGAACTGAAGACATAATACATTGTGACATATATACACCCATATTTATAGCAGCACAATTTGTCATAGCCAAATCTTTAAAACAACCAAAATGCCCATCAATTGAGGAATGAATGAAAAGATGTGGTATTTTTGTTCAATGGAGTACTACTCAGCTATAAAGAAAGACAAACTCAGAAGCTTTTATATGCAAGTGCATGCAACTAGAAGTTGTACTCATAAATGAAATAAATCAGACCAACATGTCTAAGTATCATTTTGTATCCCTAGTATTATAGTCTGAAAGTATAAATAAAACCTAAAAGGTTTAGTAGACATAGTAACATGGAAAGAAATTGAATTTAAGGATTAAATAATGAAGATGAGAGAAGCAAAGATAGGAAAAAATGAAGGAGGGGAAAACATGCAAGTGTATATAACTGATGGTTGAGATGGTTGTACTTGTAATTTCCACAAGTTTTTTGAAAATAGCAAATAATGTTTAGAATTTTTACCTTGTCTAACTCTATAGGCTGGTATCTGTGATCAGAGCAAGTACACTGACGATAGCAGTGTGTATTATAGTACTCATGGTTGAGCACCTCTCATCCTGGTCTTCTAAATGTGTATGTTTCTAATGTCTTATCAATTATTATACTCTCCTTAAAATAAATTAAAATGTCTTGAAAGCAAGCACCAATATTCAATTATTTGTTTAGTCTTACATAACTGTATCTGCTAATCTGATCAGATTTGACTGTAAAAAAAGGTAACATCCGTTGTTAATCAGCTATTTCTGTCTTAAAAATCTGTAGCATATGTATTGTTGTATGATAACCTGTTTCTTTATTTTCTATTTTTTTGCTTCCGTTTTTATTCTTGAATATAAAATAAATTTAAATTTAAAAAATAATCATTTTCCTATTTAAAAAGTAAGAAAACTTTGTCTGATATTTAGGAAATGTTGTCAGTTCCAAGAACTGATTACTTTTGAAAATATCTTCTGCATACACTGCAACTGAAGTCTCTATAAGCATCAATAAATCAAAATTTAAAAATAATTCATTTGAATAATTGTATTATTATCATTATTAATTAATTAATTAATTTATTTATTTATTTATTGCAGAACTGGGGAGTGAATTCAGGCCCTTGCACTTGCCAGGGAAGCACTTATTCCCCAGAGCCATCTCCCCGGCCCCAAATAAATTTATTTTGATGATACCATAAATAGTCCTACCAAGTAAGTAAATATAAAATATTTACAAGACTTAGTGATCAGTAATTAGAACATTGTAAATTCTTAGCTTCCATGGTAATTATGCACTGAAATGTGAAGAGTAATGAAAATGAGAAAATATGTATGGTGCCAATTACATTTGAATGTACAGCTCTCATACAATCCTGTTGTACTTTCAATGTTACTCCATTTCAAATTGAATCATTTTCCTAAAGTTTACCATGATAATCAGTTCTCAAACAAATTACATAAAAATATAGTGAAAAATTTACCTTTATTTACAACTTTAAATATTTCAGAATTCTTAGCTGTTTTACAATTCTAGTTACTAGAATCAACAGAACTAGAATGTATTAATATTCAGTATTCACTCTTACATTGTGCCACTCACAAAATGACCACATAAATTTATAAAGGTTCCTAAATATTTTTAGAGACTTTGCAGTATAGAAATATTTTACCTGTGGCAATTTTACCCTTTCATTTTAAAGATAGAATAAAGTGACATGTGTACATTTTTAGATTGATGTTTTTACATGATTTATTGTAAAGCAAAGATATTTTACAGACTTCTTAATAGACTCCTTCTAAGCACTGGCTTTTGTTAGAACATACATTCAAGTATTCAGACATTTACAAAGCTCCACAGAATAAACATACAAAATGCGACTTACAAAAATTCTCTCATCTTAAGTGCAACCGCATGCACTTGTTTTGAGTTTTTATTACTTAATGGCCTTGAATCCACTGTGAATTTTATTTTATTTTCCTATGTAAGAAGTGTTCAAGCAGACAAACGTGCCACTTTTAGGAGTTTATAAATCTCCATGTTTATAGGGTCTTTTACAGTGAATTTATTTTTTTCAAACACTATTGTATTTTCTGACAAAAAGAATCAGTGAAATTCAGTGTTTTACTATTGGAAAAGTGTATCTTTACTAAACTTTCTGCTATTACACTTGAAGTGTTCAGCCTGCTGAAGCCTGGGACGTTCACTGAAAAAATCAAAATCATTTATACATATGTAATTGTAACAGCTTATCAAATAAATGAAAACACCAAACTGTTTAGTGCAATGTAAACTAATAATACTCTTTAAAAGTATATTTTATTTTATAGGGTTTTTTAATTTTTTTTTTTATTTTAGGAAGAGTCTACAGGGTGTTCAGTGTCTCACTACTAGATCGGGCTCGTTAGTGATGTGCCTGTTTACAGCCTCCCAAGAGCTGGGATTAGAGCTGCGTGTCACCAGGCCCAGTCTCATCTGCTCTCCCAGTGCACCCTGGGGGCGGGGTTGGCACACCAGGCCCAGGGATCAAACCCCCGGCCCCTGGGCCTGTTCTCATGCACTTTAATCCTCTTAGCTATTTATAATTTTTAAATTTGTTACTTAGTCATGTTATTTAAACATGAAAATCTTTTTAATTCATAGAAGGTAATGAAAGAATATGGATGATGCAATAGAAAATAAGTTCATATCTGTTGTAGTCCTAATTCTGGTCATAGGTATTTTCTTTTAATTTTTCATTACCATTTCTGGGCTTTTAATTTACCCATCTATGGAACTAGTACTGGATAAAAAAAATCCCTTAGAATAATTTCAGCCACTATTATGTACAGAGTTTTACACAGGTTACTTGTATTTCTAGGTCTTAAGCTATGATTCTAAATATAGCATGACTTGATGTACATTCTAAGTTTATAGCTAGAAGGACCTTAGAGATTGTCTAAAGATGGAGATAAACACTTTGTTCATAAACACAATTAATGAGATCTATTGAGAACAGTAAATAGAGAACACATTAAATTACATTCCCATTTTGCATAATTATAACTAATTATAGTTATTAGACTAATGATCTTAGTCATCAAGAACAATGTAATTGTTACAAAGGTTAAAAAACATAACAAATTGACATCACTCTATTATGGTTTTTTCATAATTCCCTGGATATTCATTTCAAATTTTCTTCCTGGGCTTTTTTAGCTTACTTTTTAAGGGAACTGCGTCATTTTCATTCTTAAAACTTATCAAATGCAATTGTCTTGGCACCTTTGCTTCCGGAACTTCATATTTTATCTGTATTATGCCATTAAAATATGTTTAATGGGGCCAAAGAAATAGCCAGGAGCATATGCGTCTGCCTGGCAAGTGCAAGGTCGTGAGTTCAATCCTGGTACCATAAAAAAAAAAAAGTTTAATAACTAGCTATGTAAAGTAGCTATGTAATGAATATTTCTTATTCCATATATCATTCTTGTAAATTTTGAGTATATGTATGTATCTTTTTGAGCATCTTCCACTCCTTCCAGCATCTATGTACCAGGTAGTAATACTCATAATGGTTGCACCTAAATCTTTTGAACTCAGATTTCTGTTTCAGTTAATGTTCCAAAAAAAAAAAAATTTAGCTGCCTAAGCCTATACTTGCCAATCCTACCTCAAAGTATAAGTTACATTTTATTTTTTTCTGTCTTACACATTTCAGATGTCGCTTTCTCAAATTTTTCTGAGTTTGTGCACTAACTTAATATTCTAATTCTTTTTCTCATCCCCATCCCAAGCCTCGAGTAGATTTGGTCTACTGTGGATGTGAAGTTGAAACCGATTCCCTTTGAGTTCTCCCTCGATGTTAGGAGCAATCAAATGACCATATTTCACATGCCTAATCTCTTCCTGGGATCCTTTATGCCTGGCAACCCAGTGTTGCATCATCTTTTTTTCTCCTCTTCAGACCTGCAGTTTGCTATTTCCCAAACATGCTGCTTTGATCCATGCTTTTAGGCCTTGAAATGCATTTCTTTCTGGAACTAAAAACTATTTCCTGTTTCTATTTATATCAGTTTCTCCCAAAGATCCTTATCCACTCTTAAGTTCTGCTGATACTGTTATGTAGCTGCATTTATTTATTTATTTATTTATTTATTTATTTATTTATTTATTAGTACAGAGTCCACAGGGTCTCACTACATAGATAGGACTCATGGCTATTCTCCTGTTTTCAGCCTCCCATGTCCTGGGATTAGAGGTGCATGCCACCATGCCCAGTCTCATTCAACATCTCAGCACACCATGGGGTTGGGCTGGCACAGCACTATGGGGATCAAATCCTGGTCCCAGCATCTGCCTAAGCAGGCACTTCAATCCGCTGAGCTATCCGGCTATCCCTGTATGTGCATTTAGACCATCCTTTCAAACTGTTGTTTCTCTTTTATGTACATTCCCTGCCTGAGTGTTTGACACTAGAAGGTGGTATGTTTTTATTGTTTATATGTTCAATGATACTAGTGAAAATTATAACAAATATGCATTTCCTATTTTATTAGCATGCTAAGGTAATTGATGAGTAGAAGATATGAGATTTTCTGATATAAACAAAAGGAGAATATATGAAATAATATAATCACATGGTGCATTAATTTCACCATTCATAAGTGTTAGAAGTTAAGAAAGAGTAAAGGTGGCATACAGTAAAATGAAAATTAAATTCAAGAAGTTTTAAAATTATCAGGTGGTTAGCAGAAGAAGGTATTTTACAGAAATTTGAAATTCGATTATATTTGAGATGATATACACTTTCATTGTCAATAGCAAATCAATTAACATTTTCATGGCCAGACGAATTTACCATAAAATAAACATTTATATTTTCAACTTGAATATTGCATTTGTCTTTTAATGTGAAGAAACAGAAATTTTTATAAATTGTGAAAGCATGTTATTATGTCTTAATTTTAATGCCCTAATTAGCCACTTATCATTGCTTTGATCAGTGCAAATTAAGTATCAACTCTGCTAATAAATACTGTGAAGAGTATGCCATTAATTCTCAAATGATGGAAATTTGATCTATTCAAATATGAAACGATTTCTAGTATTTTAAATATGATTGATTTGAACAGATTTTTGCAGCATTCTTTGTAAACTGTAATTTTCTCTTCTGTAAATTAAGTGGTGTACTTGTATCATAAGTGTGGGAGATGTAAAAATTTTTTATAAGGTGATTTATTGTAAAACCCACAGTAAGTGCTCAATACATCTCAAATGTGATTTTTTAGCATCATCATTTTTCATAATAAAAAGGTTTATGTTCACACATAAATAAAGATTGTTTTATCTTTTATTTATTTTATTTTAAAGAGATAAAACACAAAATTTCAGAACAAGGTACTAGGAGGGTAAAAATGGTTAATAATGAATGTTGTTATTTCTAAATTCATTATACAGAGTGTAAGATATTAGCATTTAATTTTGTTCTGAGCTATTTAAAGCATTTTATAAATTTCTTAAATGTTAGCAACTTCTTCAGAAATATCACTGATGGCAAATCCACCTATTATTTCCATTTCATATTTAAGGAAATCTGGAGATGTAGAGATTAAGTCATTTGACATAAACTCAATATTAATCAAAGTTAAAGAGTAAATTAAATCATTTCTGCTGATGACAACACATCAAAGTAATAAAATGGCAAATTATCTTTATCATAAAGATGCAAGAATTATCTGTTCTTCACAAATTTGCATTTATTCTAATGACTTAAAGAATGCGCAAAAATGATATCTGTCTGTCTGTCTGTCTGTCTGTCTGTCTGTCTATCTATATCAATTTACCCAATTTATAACCATGGTTAAAACCATTTGCTTTACTAGTTAGAAAAGAGGCCATAGAATGCATGAGATATAACTGGTTCTTAATTATAGTGTGCAATTTAAAAACAGAAATGCAGCTGGTGAGATAGCTCAGCACAATAATCTCCTGCTTTGGCAAGCACACGTTCTGGGTCCCAATCCCCAGCACCACATACTGTGTTGGCCTCATTCCTGGGCATGCTGGGGCAGCCACTGAATCTGGGAGTGGGGGCGCATGCCTGTAATCCCAGCATTGTTGAAGCTGAAAACTGGAGAATCACTAAGAATCTGTACTGCCTAGAGAGTCCCTGTATCAAAAACATAGCAACAATAAAAAATAATAAAAATAAAACAAAGATAGAATCCAAACATTTTTACTTGAAATAAGACATCTCATTATGTGTAGGTTAAAAATCAAATGAACATGTATTACACTTAGAAGATAATATATATGACTATAAGAACATTTATGTATTGGTGGCAAAATGACTATTTTTCACAGACTTTTAAAGTCATTTTACTACTTTTAAAATACTAACAATTGAAATAAAGCATCAGTGTACAATGTGTTAAGAAGAATTAGGTTCAACATTTTAGTGTAATAAGTTCCCTGAGAATATAGTTTGGTAAAAAAGAATAATAATGGAAAATAATTCTAAAGGAGTATTAGGCCAAAGAGGATTCAAGCCACAATTACCCAGATATATGACTTTGATATCTTATCAATCAGATGACTTATAAAAGGATGCTTTTTCCTTTGTCTGTATGAATATACTGTATGACCCCCCAATCATAGGATCATCACTTGAGGGCTCGATACAAATATGCTAGACAGTTTCTCAAATGACCCTATGATACTGATTAAAGACACTTAATATTTAGCAGATATTAGTAATAGAACATTTATGAAACCAAAATAGCATTGATGAACCAATAAACCAATAAGGCATGCACTCTTATACATGGGATTATTAGTCATACTCTTTCCTGGTCAAATGATATGGACAAAATGAATCTAACCATAGGTGTCCAAGGTCCATGTCATTAACCCTCTCAATAGTAAGCTTCCCTTTGGAGACAGAATGGAAGCACAATTAAGGATACATTACAGAAAAATGTTCCATTTTGTAGTTTCTTTATAAGACTCTACACGAAATGCTTCAAGCATTTCTGCGGGTGATTGCTCTGTAATTATTTTTTATAGAAATATAAGGAGATTGCATTTTAAGTAAGACTTACCTTTTATGTATTTAGTACAGCGCCTACAGGGTTGCACTATGTAGATCAGACTTGTAGTGATCCACCTGTGCTCAGCCTCCCAAGCTCTGAGATTACAGGCAGGTGCCACCAAGCCCAGTTTCAGTGACCTTCTCAGCCTGCCCTGGGGGCAGGGCTGGTACAGCACACCGGGAATTGAACCTCAATCCTTTTCCCTGCCTAAGGAGGTGCTTTAGTCTGCTGAGCCATCTGGCCAGCCTTAAGACTTACTTTTTTATTAATGGAGTCCTCAAGCATTGTTGTACCAAGAGTTAGTGTGAACAAAATGCATGAAAGTGGTAGTGATATACTTGCTTTATACAGGAAAGTTAAATGTATTATTACATCAACTATCCTCAATGCAGAAATATGCAATTGTTTCTCTAAAGAAAGGCTTTAGTAAGTTAACTGTCTCTTTGCACTGTTCCTCAGACATCTTCAAGCCATAATTTATGTTTATATGATTTACAATATCCAAGGAGGCATTGTTTTTGTGTGGCTGTCATCCCATACGCTCTTCATTCACTAGAGTGTACATTAATCTACTTATTCATTGTCCTATAGACCATAGAAGATTGCGTGCCTTGTAACTCCCTTCTAAGTCTGTATCTTGATGAGTGATTCTTCTGTAGGCCATTTCTTCTGCATTCTCATCACTACAAGTCTGCCAATAATTTCTAAATTCTTATACATCTGATATACATTTGTGCAAATAAATCTGTCTCTTTGTTTGTCTTACTCAATGTCTCCATAGGCAATCAAACACAAAATGTTAAAACATAAATCTCATGAGATTTCCCTAAAACTTGGTCTTTCCTCAATGCTTCCTATCTGTAAAATGGCTTTCAAGTGTATGCTGTTCTGTAAAACAGTAAGATGGCATTCTCACTGATTTTTTATTTTATTGTAATCTCCAAAAGCCAACATATCATCATCTCCTACAGTCTTTGCTTCAAACACTGTAATTCTAAATAGAGCAATTAGGTGGAAGATGATTTTATTGGAAAGAACTTAGGAAGGTATGAGGGAGGGATAAAGGAAGTAACACAGAAATGAGAAAGCCTGGTAACACAAGTATTGTCAGTGAAATTAAGGCTGCAATCAAATAGGACTCAATTACTCTGAGGAATAAGGCTTGCTTATCTTACAGAAGAGCTCTAAAAGCATTGTTGGACCAATACACAGAGCCACTTTGCAGGTGTCGACAAGTGAATCTTGTTCTTGGGATAACTCCCTCTCTTCCCACTCACACTGAAAAGGGCCAGAGTACACTGCAGCAGCAGGGGCACCTTCTCAACCAGAGACACGAAGGATGTTCCCAGCTCTTCTCACTTTAGTCAGTGTGGCCTTTGGAGCAGGCAGAATGGGTGGGGGCAAAACACCAAAAGCTTCTGTCAGCTTCATGGCAAAGTCCTCTCTGTTGCATGTCTTCCTCCTTATCCAAGTTTGTATTTTCCCGTCACGTGCTAAACAGTATTTGCTTATTTACCAGACTGCAAAACAAAAATCAAAGATCAAAGTCTTCATAGGTAACACAGGCGCTGTTCAATGTGATGGCTGCCTCTTCATCTCAGTGCATTACACTGTTGCCTGTGATTTTCATGTGGTAGTGATATTAGCCTCATTTTTTCTTTAAAACATAATCCTATATTTCCAAAAGAATTAAAGGCGTCATATTACAGGGATACATGCATAACCATATTTATAGCAGCGCAGTTCACAGTAGCTGAATCTTTGAAGCAGCCTGTATATCCATCCACAAATGAACAGATAAAGAAAAGGTGGTATTTATGCACAGTGGAATCCTACAGTACCACAAAGAAGGATGAATTGGAGGCATTTTTAGCTAAATGAGTATACCTTGAAGCCATAAGCTGAGGTGAAATAAATCAAGAATGCAGGAGTAAATATCACATTACTTCAATTATGTGAGTAATCCAAATTGGAAAGTCAGAAAAGCTCATTCCAATTTGAAGAGAAACAAGAAATGGGGTGGGGGGGGTGAAGGGAAAATAGATTTAATGAATAAAAAGAACTATAAAGAAAAATGAAAATAGAGCTTTTACAAATGTGGGGAGAAAAAAGGGTTGGAAAGAGACAGGCAGAGAAAACAAGAGAAAGAAAATTAATGTGTTCTGTGTACATGTGTACACAGCTCATGATAAGTGTAGTCATCATGTACTGTAAACATGTATTAATGAAAGAATAAGACATGAAAAAAATTGAAAACAACAATGGGCCCAACACACTAGGCATCATCTTGCCTAATCTATAGACTATTTTCTGATGTACTTCTGACAATCTACTTTCCAAATGTTTAGTATCATTACCTAATATTCTCTTCAAGAATTCAATTACATATAGCACATTAATTTCCCTATCATTTGGTGCTTCCATTTTTCTAATTTATGAAACCAGCACTTAGGTAACCAAATGACTAGATATTTATTTTTCTGCCAATCTTGTCACTCCTTTCAGGGGTTTTTCTTTGATATTGCTATTGTCATAGTGCTTCATGTTCTTAACAGTTCAAGCAGATGTTGTAATTACAAAGTTGGTGGTGTGAGTCTTACATGTGTTTGATTGTTGGTTTGTCTATTTGTTAACAACATCAACTGGCTTGTGAGGGTCCCTTTAATCCATGGCTGAGTCTTAAAACCAGAAACAATAAATAATATGTATTTGATAATATGGTTGTGAAGATTAAACTATGCTATTTTATGTATTTGCAGAATTTTGTGAGGAGTACATTGTTATCTAATTTGCATCTCACTATGCCTACCATACAGATAAATGTTAATAATAGCTACCTAACATCATTGTAATTGTTGTCCTCTTCATCTTTTCAGAGTTGCACTCATTTTTGTTTTCCTAATTCAATGGAGCTCTTCCTTATTTTATATCTCCATTTTATATTTTTATTTACTAAGTAAGTGAAAGGGAAATAAATCTCTCATCACACACCAAAATATTCTATCAGAAAAAGGTAAGTTAAGTATTAGGAAGCATTTTTCAAGAATTTTTGACTACTTAACAAATGCAAAATAGAAATCATGGGTGAGCACATACTGTCATACCACTGAGTATAAAATCTTTGTTGAAAGTAAAACAAAAGACGAACAAAAGATTTAATTGCTTTCTGCTAACAAGCATCTTAGAGCCTAGAAATGTCTCAATTATTCAAAGAGAAATTGAATAGAAAGTATGTATCTAATTAGGACTTGAAAGCAAACTGAAAATTGATGCTGTGTCAAAAGCATCTTGTAGTGGATTCAAATTTAAGTTATTTATCCAATTAAAGAAATAATCACTGGTATGTTACAAAAAATGGCTGCAAAGTCCTTTTTATGTTACTTTTCTCTTTTTATAAAAACTATAAATAGCTTAATTCTTTCCTCAAATTAAGTATGTCAAGTCTCTATTAAGCTCAAATAAGCCTAAATGCAGGAGGAAGATTACACCGGAATTTTACTTATTTATCTTATTTTAAAATGTCAAATTTATTTTCTTCAATAGCACTATTAGCAAAAACTTCCCTGGTCCTTTGGTTGTTGCTGATGTTTAGTTGTTTTGTCTTTAATGCTTACTTTACAATTCGTACTTTGGAAGGGATCAAATTCATGCACAATACATAGGAAGAAAAACTCAACCTGAATAGGTTTTGTAAATATATTCTCTCCTTCCCATCAATTTATACTGTCCATTTGAAACCATTTACTCCCATGACTTTTAGAATCACTACACATTCTTGAAATTGTCATTTTTCTATTTGATTGACTACCTAAGAAAGGACATTATTTTTCAATAAAACATGCATATATATATATATATATAAGGGATTTGTAACACATACTTAGGGCAAAGTATGCTTACAATAAAACCAATGACTATCATGTTAAATTAAAAATAAAAATAAAGTGTTAGAAGAATATTTTATGCTGTGTAACATATTATCTATCCAAAATGTTGCATATATATATATATATATATA
>NDGN011263118.1:0-15617 GCA_002564285.1 Tympanoctomys barrerae | reverse complement strand
CGCTTCTGACCCGACCCTGCCTCCTCCCAGCACACTGACACTGAGTCTGCAGTGGATTAACCCACAGATGAGTGTGTAGCACCATGTGACCCAGCCACTTCCCGAGAGCCCCCTGTGAGCTCCTCGTGCGCCTTGGGGGGCAAGTTCTGATCTGCACCAGGCCGGCAGGCTGCTGGCCCTCGCCTCCGTCCCGCCCCGCTTCGCGGGCATAGCAGGGTGCCACGTGGTGGTGCCGACCCGGCTCCTCCTGCGTCCTCCTGCAGGTTCGTGATCCTGTCTGTGGTGCTCTTCGGCCTGGTCTACAGCCCGCATGAGGCCTGCTCCCTGAACCTGGTGGACCACGGCCGCGGCTACCTGGGCATCTTGCTGAGCTGCATGATCGCCGAGGTGGCCATCATCTGGCTGAGCATGCGCGGGGGCATCCTCTACACGGAGCCCCGCGACTCCATGCAGTACGTGCTCTACGTGCGCCTGGGTAAGGCCCATTCAGCGCGCACACTGCGAGCCAGGCCTCCTCCAGCACAGGGAGAGCAGGCCCGGGACGTCCCCGTGGGCCAGCGCGCGTGGAGGGGCGGGGCACCTGCGCACGTCTGGGCAGCCAGGGCTGTGCTGGCCCTACAGCGGACCAGAGTCTACACTACCTGCTCTCTGGCCCTTTAGAGACACATTTGGCTGTCCTTGGTTGCCCCCACCTCAAACAGGCCCAGCCCACCCTGGCCAGCCCTTGGACAGGCTCCTTCTCCTGCAGCTTGAAGTAGACGCTTTCGTGGCTGGACATTTGTGTCCTCTTCCCATGGGTGGGAGCTGGGGGTCCCTGTGAGACACCCCCAGCCTCACACAGTGCTATGACATAGACCTTGTCACCGTACTTCTCAGGTGAGGACTCAGAGGCTTAAAGGTTAGGTGGCTGGCCTAAGACAGGGTGCTTATGAGCTCGTGCACAGAATTCTGAAATCCTGAAGGAAAGGAAGAACCTTGTCACCACGGCTCGGCCCTCCAGGTGCTGACAGGGCCCACAGAGCCTGCAGGACAGAATGAGGGGAGGGGCCTCAAGCCCAAACTATGCTGGCGGGGGGTGTGTGCACCCAGGCCCTTCCCTGGGGGCCGCCATGCCAGCCTCAGCCCGGCCTCTCCCTGCAGCCATCCTGGTGATCGAGTTCATCTACGCCATTGTGGGGATCGTGTGGCTCACACAGTACTACACCTCCTGCAACGACCTCACTGCCAAGAACGTCACCCTCGGTACGCCAGCCCAGGTGGAGGTGATGTGCGGGTCAGAGGGCGGGGAGCCCTGTGTCTGGAGGGCCCAGGCTGGGCGGGCAGCGGGGCAGCGGCTATGTGCCAGGGTGGCTTGGGGCTCACGGCTCTGCAGGGTCAGGCAGGGCTTCTGAGCCTCTCCCTGGGCCCCGGTGTCCCTGTCTTCAGAGCTGGTGACCAGTGTCCCTGCACCCCCTTGCTTCCCACGGCTGCCCCCAGGGATGGTTGTCTGCAACTGGGTGGTCATCCTCAGCGTGTGCATCACTGTCCTGTGTGTCTTTGATCCCACGGGCCGCACCTTTGTCAAGCTGAGGGCCACCAAGAGAAGGCAGCGTAACCTGCGGACCTACAACCTGCGGTCAGTGGCCGGACAGGCGGGTGGTCTGTGTCCTGGCAGGGCAGAGGGTGGCTCTGCTGTCCATGAGGGACCCTCCCCAGGCTGCCCTGCCCACCTTGGTTTCCATGTGGGTATTGTATGTGTCATAGCTCCTGTTTGTCACACGGCGAGGCTCACAGGATAAGGGCAGGTGCCACCACAGGCAGTGGCACTGACAACCACTGTGGCCACCCAGGAGATATGGCCTGCTGGCTTACACAGAGCCAGTTGCCCCTCCCTGAGTGGCTGTCACTGTACCCTGCACAGGGACCTGGGGTCCTGAAGAGCAGAAGGCAAGGCCGGGAACTATCCCAGGATCTGGCTTCCAAGCCCTTGCTGCACCCCTGGGCAGGGCTACCTCTGGGCTTCAGGGTGGAGGACAGCATGGGAAACATGGGCTCCACCATGTGGAGCACGAAGGAGGCATGAAGCGGGCCTTCTGGGGCAGCCTCCCCCACAGCAGCCACTTGGGCCCCTGGCCACCCCCACGGGCTTCCAGACGCAGCGTCTGGACCACCATCTGCACTGCTTGCCAGCTGCTGGTGCAGGGTGTGGACGTGGCCCTCGGCCCCTGGCCCTGAGCTGCAGTATGTGTCCCATGCCCACCCCAGTCCCAGGGGCCGCCCACGTCCACCCATCTGCTCCAGAGCCACACCCTCCCCCTGCCTGGCCTGCCCACTTCCCAGGCCCAGAGCCACTTCCCTCCCCGTGCCCTCCTGGCTCTGAGCTCACACGCTGTCTGACCTGGTCCTGGGCTCCAGGAACTGAGGAAAGACCCCACCCCTCACACTGGGTGCTCCCCTGCTGCGGGCTGGTGGGCCGTGTTTTAATCAGAGTGCTCTGCGGTTTCCACTGCCAAGGTGAAGGGCACCCTGGGTCTGCTGCGGCTTCCCTCTCATGTGGGCTGTGCTGCCTGCCCGCTGGGCTGCAGCGCGTGCACACAAGCACGCTTCCCAGACAGACAGCCGCTGTAGCACAGCTACCCCATGCAGCTCCACATGCCTGCAAGTCAGGGTGCATCTGCCTTGGCTTCTCCCTGGCTGTGAGGCCAGCGGGGCTGACGTGCGCAGCTGGGCCCAGTGCCTCCCCCGGAGCCTGGACTTCCCTGCATGCAACCTGACTCTGTGTCTCCTGGCCCAGAGGCACTGGACTGTCCCTGTCACCTGCTGGCATGCGTTCCTGAGATGACCTTCCCCCTAGTGCCCGTTGAGGGCACTGTGGTGGGGCATGCAGGCTGGCAGGAATCCGCTGGCTTTGCAACCCCTGCTGGCTTAGAAAGCACCAGAGAATGGCACTCTGGGAAGGCAGCAGCCCTGTCTTCTCACCAAGCCCTGGACGGAGGCCCACGTGCTTAGGATGCAGGGCTGCTTACGCCCCATATCCCCCATCCCCTCCACGGCCTGGCAGACCTGGACCTTCCTGTGGCCACCTGCCTGCTCTAGGAGTCGTGGAAGGCTATTCCTCAAGCAGAGAGGAGGCCAGGCTAACAGCGCCTTCCTGTCCTCCTGCTGGCTGCTGAGTGCCCTGGGCACATCTGAGCCCCTCCTTGACCCTGCTGATGCCCAGCCCTGGGGAGGACAGGAAGGCCGTATCCTACTGCCATCCCCAGGCCCTGGGCCTGAACCTCTGGGCGTCCAAGCTGCAGAGTGGCCCGTGCCAGCCTTGCCCTAAAGCCTCCAGAAGGTGCCAGGGCTTGCCCCTCCCTGGGCACTGGGTCTCACCACCTGGCCAGCAGGAGCCCCTTGTTTCGCAGCATCCAGCCTGACCCCTCCTCGCTGCTGTCCCTGCAGACACCGCCTCGAGGAGGGCCAGGCCACCAGCTGGTCGCGCCGGCTCAAGGTGTTCCTGTGCTGCACCCGCACCAAGGACTCACAGTCCGTAAGTCCAGCAGGTGCAAAGTCAGGCTCTGTGGAGGGGCAGCTGCAAGACCTTGGGGTGTGGGGGGGCGTACTTGGCCGTCAGCTCCAAGCCCGGCCTGGGGTCTCAGTGCTGGGCACTGCCCAGGACCCCAGGGCCCCCAGGGGCTGCAGAGGCCATCTCATCTGGGGATAAGCTCCTCTGTGGGTCATCAGCAAAGGCCCAGAAGAGGTATGGCCGGCTGAATGTCCCCAGCTAGAAGGTGGCAGGGCGGGGGCCACTCCAGAAGCCAGTGAAGCCTCGAGGAGCAGCTCCACCCAGAGCGGGTGACCAAGCCTGAGAAGCTCTAGAGTTGGGCAGCTGGTGCATGCAGGCTGCACAAGGGCCAGCTAGGGGTGAGCACGCATGGCCCTGGTCTTCTCAGAGCCTGGCACTCCCAAACAGGTGAATGATGCCAGGGCCAGGCCCAGCCCCCAGCTACATACTGTAGGCTGCACTTTTTTTTTTAACCAGCTCAGCCAGCCCTGAGGGCAGGGCTGGCATAGTATGTGGTGCCAGGGATTGAACCGAGGTCCCTGAACCTGCCGAAGCTTGCCTAAGCAGGAGCTTTAGACTGCTGAGCTATCTTGCTGGTCCCTGGTCTGGACTTTCAATAAGCGTGTGCTCCTTTTGATTAGTCTGTGCTATGTTGTTTACAAACTTGGCCTGGAGACTAAGGCAGGAGGATTAGGAGTTTGAGGGGCCTGGGCCACATGGTGATTTGTTAAGACCATGTCTTGATATGGGAAAGGACAGGGCTGTGGCTTAGCTCAGAGGTCCTGGGTTCAGTCCCCAAGTCCCTGGTACAAAGCAACAATAACAATAAAATAATAACAGCGACAACAAAATTGAAAAGCTGGACACCATGGCCCGTAGTACTGGCGATCAGGCTGCCGGCCTTCGTGTGGGCCTGTGTCTGCACCTGGGAGCTTGGGCCTCGCCCCCGCAGGTGCTGAGCACCAGCTGCTCCTGAGGGTGCGGGACTCCCCATGCGGGTTCCTTTCCCACGTGCCAGACCCCCCAGTGGGCAGAACTGTGCCACGTGTCCCTGCCCGGTCTGGCCTGACAGCTCAGGCCAGGAGGAGGAGAGGGGCTACCGGCCCTCAGCTTCACTAAGGGTCTTAGGGGGCCTGGGCAGTGGCCCCAGGGCAGTAGGTGGACCTGGGAGGCTCCCTACGCCCAAGAGGCATCCAAGTTGCGGTGGGAAAGGGCCACGGGAAGCAGCTGAGGCCCTTCCGGCCTCGCTCCCGGTGTCGGAACAGGGAGGAGATGGCAGCGCTGGTGCCACGGGCAGTAGCTAGCGTGGTGTGGGCCCTGCAGAGTGCGCCCTGGCCTCGCTCCGCACTCTCCCCTCTGCCTGCCTGCACCCACAGGACGCCTACTCGGAAATCGCCTACCTCTTTGCCGAGTTTTTCCGAGACCTCGACATCGTGCCCTCCGACATCATCGCCGGCCTGGTGCTGCTTCGCCAGCGGCAGCGGGCCAAGCGCAGTGCCGTGCTGGACGAGGTAGGTTGCTGGCCTCCTGGCCACTGCCGCAGCCCTGCCCGCGGCCCCTGCTGCTGACCGGACCCCCGTGCACCCTGGTTATCTTCCCTCCGTGTGCAGAGTGACCCCTTCTCGGCCCAGCAGCAGCCACCCCTGGCCTCTGCTCTGCCGCCATGCCGTCCACCCTAGCTGCGGCTCCTGCGTTCCCTTGGTCTTCATCTCGGTGTAGGAGGCGCCCCACAGAGCACCCCACGGTTGTGCTGCTTGGCTGGAGGAGGGCACCTGGAAAGGGGCTTCTGACCTGGAACCCTGGCTGCCACAGGGCCTTGGGGAGCAAGGGAGCCCTGGAACTCTGGGCCACGCCCACCACTGCCCCTGTCTTCCAGGCCAACAACGACATCCTGGCCTTTCTGTCTGGGATGCCCGTCACCAGAAACACCAAGTACCTCGACCTCAAGAACTCGGTGAGTCACAGGCCACTTCTGTTCCCCATCCTCTGCCCTCCAGAGAGCCCCAGTTCACAGCACATGGTCCCTCAGGCTTCCTGGGCCTGTGGCCGAGGCAGAGTGACCCCACTCACCCTCACTGTCTGCCAGGAAGTCTGTTGCGGGCTTAATGATTTTCTGTCCCCAGCCCACTAATTCCGAGGTGGAGTGCAGGACAAGTCCCAGTTCGCTCCGTGCCCTAGTTGCACAGATAATTAGGGACGTGCAGTTCCACTGAGGCCTGGCCCAGCCTCCCGCCTGTGGGGTGAGCGTGGTGGGGACAGGGCGGCCTGTGGAGGGCGAGCGGCCCCTCTGGGTTGTCTTCCAGCATGAGATGCTGCGCTACAAGGAGGTCTGCTACTACATGCTGTTTGCCCTGGCGGCCTACGGCTGGCCCATGTACCTGATGCGCAGGCCCGCCTGCGGCCTCTGCCAGCTGGCCCGCTCCTGCTCGTGAGTGCCCGCCGCCCAGCCGAGCCAGCACCCGCCCCTGCCTGGCCCCTGCACAGGCCCTTGCGGGGCAGCCAGGCACTCAGAGGCTCACCACCCGGGGCTGAAATCCCGAGGGCCCCTTCCCCCCGGGCCTCTGCCGGGCCACCGTCTGCCCACGTCTTCCCACGTCCAGCTCTCCAGGCACACCCTGCAGCCGAGGCTCCCTACTCTGCCCGCCTGCTCTCTCTGGGGCAGGGACTCCAGGACGGACCCTGTGCTTACGTTGTTGAGTCTGGCCCAGGTGGCAGAAGCAGGACAGCTCCCGGGGTGCCTGTCCTGGAAAGACTGGCAGGTTCCGCAGTGCCCTGCCTCCTGGAAAGCTGGTGGCCCCTTGGATGTGCTTCCTTTCGTGCCCGCAGCAGCTCCCAGGAACACTGGGCCCCCATGCTCTGTGCCCTTGCTCACCTGCCTCATGGGCCCAGCCTCCTCCCTGTGTATGCAGAGGCCCCGGGAGCAGTTGGCCGGAAGTTCTGAGCCAGGCTGTGGCAGCGCAGGAATGTCTGTCCAGCCCCAAGGCCTCTGCCTCACACGAGGGGGTGTCCTCATGGGCGCTTCGCCTCCCTCAAGGCCCCAGTGGGCAGGGGCTAGGCACCCTGCAGACACAGGGTGTGGGACTGGCATCCACCTGCTTGGGTGCAGGGCACGCCGAGGCGCAGGGACAGGGTCGGAGCCGCGTCTGCTTGGTCTGGCTTGCTACTGGCGCTGGCTTCTCCGGGCCCCTTGCTGCTTCCCCGGGCCCTAGGGCACTGCCCCAAGGAGACTCTGCACCCACACTGTGAGTGAGGAAACGGAGGCTTAGAGGGCAGCGCTCCCTCTAGACGGGTGCAGCATGAAGGGTCGGGCCCCCGTGCCCGCTGCCCCAGGAGGAGCCCTGTCCAGCTCTGCTGCCAAGTCCTGGCCTCCAGCCCTGCTTCTGGAGGGTAAAGGGCAGGCTGCGCCCCAGGCATCAGGGTCTTGGCTAGACCCTATGCTTTTTCGAGAGAATTCCCCTGTGAGGCAATGACAGCTCACAAACTGCTCTGCAGTGAGGGAGGTCAGGGTCTTGGCTAGAACTCAGCTGTGTCCCGGCGCTCGCCAGGCGCCAATGTGCGGGCTGCTGGCGCCCTCTGGTGGCTGAGGAGCAGCTGCGACAGCCGGCATGTTCCCTCTTCCAGGCTGCCGGGGCAGCGTGGGATTGGGTGTGTGCTCGTGCCCGCCCCGTGCGTGTCACCACAGCTGGATGGCTTGGTGGGTGGGAGGCACCCGAGAGGAGGGGCCACAGCCCGACGGGGCAGGCAGTGCTGTTCTGGTGCTGGGTGCGAGGGTGATTGAAGGAGGGCCAGATGGGGGCCAGTTGGCCAGCACTGAGAGGGCCACACCATGTGGGGACGGGGCAGGAGCAGCTGCAGGGAGGCCCAGGGCAGGGGTGAGGGGGGCTGGGGGGCTGCAAGGGTGGCCATGGGATGGAGGGGAGACCCGCTGTCCCTCCACGCAGCTGCTGCCTGTGCCCCACCCGGCCCCGGTTCGCCCCCGGGGTCACCATTGAGGAAGACAACTGCTGCGGCTGCAACGCCATCGCCATCCGGCGCCACTTCCTGGATGAGAACATGACGGCGGTAGACATCGTCTACACCTCCTGCCACGACGCGGTGAGCTCGGGCTCCCGTAGCTGCCGTGGGACACAAGGGCGGCTCGGGGATGGCCGAGGGTCCACGTGGACCTGGTGGGCCACGGCTGAGGCCTCTCCTGGGGCAGGGCTCCTGGGCAGCTTCCAGACGGGTCCACCACCAGGCCGGCAGGACAGCGGCCAGGCTTGGCCCCGGCCTCTGGGCTCACGCACTGCCGCCCCCAGGTGTATGAGACGCCCTTCTATGTGGCCGTGGACCATGATAAGAAGAAAGTGGTGATCAGTATCCGGGGAACCCTGTCCCCCAAGGTACATCCTGCCCCTCGCGGCCCAGCATCTCACCCTGCCCTCCCCACTCTGACCTGCCGCCCCTCCCCCCCAGGACGCCCTGACTGACCTGACGGGGGATGCCGAGCGCCTCCCTGTGGAGGGCCATCGCGGCACCTGGCTGGGTCACAAGGTACTTGCTGACCCCAATGGGGCTGGTTCCTGGGCTGCAGGACAGCAGGCTAGGGCTGGCTTCCCGAAAGGCCTGTGTGGCCTGTCCTCAGGCCCCATCACCAGCACAGGCTGCCCCAGGGCAGCAGAGAGGCCACCCCAGTCTGCCAACACCACCTGCCAGGGAAGAGCAGCCCCAGTCCTCACAGCCAGGCTGTTCTGCGGAGCAGGGAGGGCTCAGGGGCTCGGGTCTCTGGATTGCAGGCCCCCACGGCCTCCTGTGACACCTCTGTCCCCCGCCCAGGGCATGGTGCTGTCTGCTGAGTACATAAAGAAGAAGCTCGAGCAGGAGATGGTCCTGTCACAGGCCTTTGGACGAGACCTGGTGAGGCAGGTTTCACGCTGCGGGCACTGGGCACCCGCACCACACCTCATGCCCTGGGTCTGGCAGCCTTTCGGGAAGGAACATCTGGGAGAAGCTTGTGGCACAGCGGGAGGATGAGGACAGCGATCACAGCACGTAGGGTGCGCCCTGCTGTGCCTGCCCATCCCACCCTGGCCTGGACAGTCAGCAGCCCCACCTAGACTCAGTGCAGGTGGCTGGGACACAGCCCCGCAGCCGTGCAGGGCACTCAGGGCTCTCATCCGCAGGGCCGAGGCACCAAGCACTATGGCCTGATCGTGGTGGGCCACTCCCTGGGTGCGGGTACAGCAGCGATCCTGTCCTTCCTCCTGCGCCCGCAGTACCCAACCCTCAAGTGCTTTGCCTATTCGCCCCCTGGGGGCCTGCTGAGGTGAGCAGTCAGACCCACGGGGCCAGGGCCGGGTGGGCACGGGGCTTCTGGCCATGGGGGAGGCTTGGGCACTGAGTGAGTGGGGCTGGCGACAGTCACTTCCTACACACTCCTGAGCACAGACCCCCAGGCACCCGTCTTGGGCAGGGCTTAGTCCTGGGATGGCACCCCAGAAGGAGATAACAGACATAGACCCAGGCCAGGCCCACAGGGACACGACCTGCATGTCCCCATGGTGGGCAGATGAGGGCAGTTATCTGCCCTGTTCAGCCCTGGCTCAGCCTTCCAGCAGGAGCTGCCCAGGAGCCCCGACCCACCGCAACTTCCCTTGCAGCGAGGACGCGATGGAATATTCCAAAGAGTTTGTGACAGCTGTGGTTCTGGGCAAGGACCTGGTCCCCAGGTGGGTCCCCTCCTGTGTGGCCCCAGGTGGGCTGACTCCCACTTCAGACTCTGAGGAACCCCGGGGGCCCTTCATAACTGCACTTGCCTGTGATGAAGAGAGGGTCATGGGCCCCCTCGCTCCACCCCACATTGTCCCCATGACCATGGTGTCCCATCTCCCCAGGATTGGCCTGTCGCAGCTGGAGGGCTTCCGCAGGCAGCTACTGGATGTACTGCAGCGAAGCACCAAGCCCAAGGTAGGTCCCTTTCTCCCATGTCATGGGACAGAGCCCACCAGGCCCACAGTGTGTCCTTGGGGTCCTAACTAGGTTGCCCAGGCTGAGGGTCTGGGCACAGCCCACCCTGCTCCCCTGTGGGGCCCTTGCAGATGCCACCCTTCCTGAGGTACAAGGGTGCCCTGGGAGCTGTGTGCAGGGGCCTCTAGGTCACCTCCACCCTGCAGCACCCCTGGGTGTCTGGGACCATGCAGGCTGGCTTGGGACAGGTGGGTGGAGGGAAGGCGGTGGCTCTGGGGATCCCAGCCTGGGTGCTGGCCTGGCCAGGACTCATAGCCATGACTCACCCATCCCCCACTGGCGCCTGGGACCCCACTGCCCTTCGTCCTCTGTGCCCTGCCCTGCCTTGCCCCCACACCCCCACCGGCTTTGTGCTGTACTCTCCCTGTCCCTCCCCACAGTGGCGGATCATTGTGGGGGCTACCAAGTGCATCCCGAAGTCGGAGCTGCCTGAGGAGGTGGAGGTGACTGCGCTGGCCAGCAGCCGGCTCTGGACCCATCCCAGCGACCTGACAATTGCCCTGTCAGCCAGCACCCCGCTGTACCCACCTGGCCGCATCATCCACGTGGTGCACAACCACCCCGCGGAGCACAGCTGGTAGGTGCCTACACGGGTGCCACAGGGCCCACGCCCTGGGTACAGGCGTGAGTCCCCACTGGCTGTCCTCGGGAGGTGGGGCGCAGGCCTGGCCCAGCTCTGGGCTTCCCAGACAGAGCCAGCACGGCCTGACAGGACCCCTGTCCCCGTCAGCTGCTGTGAGCAGGAGGAGCCCACGTACTTCGCTATCTGGGGCGACAACAAGGCCTTCAATGAGGTGATCATCTCGCCAGCCATGCTGCATGAGCACTTGCCCTACGTGGTCATGGAGGGGCTCAACAAGGTGAGTGTGGCCTTGCCAGCAGGTGCCGGGCAGCACAGGGTGGTGAGCTGCCTTGTCGGGGCCCGGGCCGAGCCCTGGCCTTGGCAGCGCCAGTGGGCGGGGGTGGCCACTGTGGGCAGGAGGAGCCAGGTACAAGGTGGGACTGGCCGACCTCCCACTGCAGGTGCTAGAGAATTACAACAAGGGGAAGACGGCGCTGCTGTCCGCGGCCAAGGTCATGGTGAGCCCCACTGAGGTGGACCTCACGCCCGAGCTCATCTTCCAGCAGCAGCCGCTGCCCACGGGGCCTGCGCTGCCCACCGGGCTGGCTCTGGAGCTGCCAGCCCCTGAGCAGTGCAACAGCAGTGTCAGGTGAGCCCCCCTGCCAGCCCAGGTGCCCGGGAAGGCTCTACATACACACGTGTGTGGTAGCCCCTGCTTCTCGCTGCCGCAGTCCTGAGGCATGCAGTTACATACATACGTCGCACCCAGCCATACTGTATTTTTGTTTGGCCTTTCTGAGACAGGGTCTTGCTATGCAGCTCAGGCTGGCCTTGAATTCACAGCAGTCCTGCCTCAGCCTCCCAGAGTGCTGGGGTGAGAGGCATGACCTCTCTGTGCCCGGCATGTGAGTGCACTGAAGTACGCGAAAGCATGTGTCTGCACGCTGGTCCACCACAATGCGCAGGTCACCCCTGCAGGTGTGCAGGGTACTGCACATGCACGCACACCAGCTGACACACCAGACATCTGGTGCGCACACAGGTGTCCTCATGGTGCACTCGATGAGCGGTCGGTCACACACTCCTGGCAGACAGCCAGCAAGGAGCCTTCACCGTGGGGGGAGGTTGCCGGGTGGCACCGAGGAGGTGCTGATGGGCCCTGCACTGCTCTGTGTGGGCTCCTGCTGCACCTTCTCGGGTGGTCCAGGGTCAAGAGCCCTCACCTGCGCCCCTCCCCGCAGGAGCAAGTCCCAGTCCGAGATGAGCCTGGATGGCTTCTCGGAGGGCCGTCTGCTGTCCCCTGCGGCTGCAGCAGTGGCTGCCCGCCAGGACCCCGTGGAGCTGTTGCTGCTGTCCACTCAGGAGCGGCTGGCAGCTGAGTTACAGGCCCGGCGGGCGCCGCTGGCCACCATGGAGAGCCTGTCAGACACTGAGTCACTGTACAGCTTTGACTCGCGCCGCTCCTCTGGCTTCCGCAGCATCCGCGGCTCGCCCAGCCTGCATGCTGTGCTGGAGCGTGACGAGGGCCATCTCTTCTACATCGACCCGGCCATCCCTGAGGAGAACCCGTCCCTGAGCTCTCGCACTGAGCTGCTGGCTGCCGACAGCTTGTCCAAGCACTCGCAGGACACACAGCCGCTAGAGGCTGCCCAGGGCAGTGGTGGCGCCACGCCTGAGCGGCCCCCAAGCGTGGCCCGCGCCGAGGAGGAGGCGGCGTCAGTGGTGGCCGGGGACAGTGTTGGGTCGCTCCGTGGGGATCTGGCCCTGCACAACGGCCGCCTGGGGGACTCGCCCAGCCCGCAGGTGCTGGAGTTTGCCGAGTTCATAGACAGCCTCTTCAACCTGGACAGCAAGAGCAGTTCCTTCCAGGACCTGTACTGCATGGTGGCCCCCGAGAGCCCCACCAGCGACTATGCTGAAGGGCCCCGCTCTCCCAGCCAGCAGGAGATTCTGCTCCGTGCCCAGTTTGAGCCCAACCTGGTGCCCAAGCCCCCACGGCTGTTCGCTGGCTCCGCGGAGCCGTCCTCGGGCGTTTCCCTGTCCCCATCCTTCCCACTCAGCTCCTCAGGCGAGCTCATGGACCTGACACCCACAGCCCTCAGCAGCCAGGAGTGCCTGGCAGCTGACAAGGCCCGGACCGCCACGCCCGCTGGCCGAGGGGATGACCTGGTCATCCCTGCACGCTAGCTGGCACTACAAGCTGCTACTGGGCCTGGGGGCTCCGAGGGGCTGGGTGGCCTCAGGATGGGGCGGCCTGTGAGCTGAGTGCCTGCATCCCTACCTCAGCCTAGGACCCTGGTGGCCGGGACCTGGCCCTGTGGAGCGGGACGGGCAGCTGGGCAGGCTCATGCGAGGGTGCCCCACTCCCCAGTTCTGAGCAGGTGTGGGCAGCCAGCCCCCGTCACTGCCCTCCAGCTCCCGGCCCCCAGGGCCAACACTGGCATCTGCCCTGCCATCCCCAACTCTGCTGCCTGCTGGCCAGCCCCTGGGGGTGGCCTCACCAAGGTGGCCACAGTGCTGTGTTTACAGAAGCTGCCCGTGGAGGGTTCGGGGGAAAGCAGGGTGGCCCCGTCTCCACCCCTGGACCTGGAGCCCCAACCTGCCCCACCTGCCTGCTGTTTCCTGGCCCTCATTCCACCCCCAGGGGCCCTGGCCACTCACAAGGTGGTGGACACAGCCGGGACCACTCCTGGCTGCAGAGTCAGCGCCCCGGGCAGAGAGAGGCACTAAGGCCTTCCACAAAGAGCCCCCCTCCCCTCCCCTCCCCCCTGTGTACCCCCAGCTGGCCCAGTAGCCTGGGCCTGGAATCTGAAGCCAAATGCACCCCTGCCCCGGCCCTTGGTGGCCTGGGCTCCTTGTGGGACCCGGGCACTGCGTCCTCTTGGCAGGAAGCTGGGCGGTGCAGACCCTGTGCCCCGCCCAGGGGCGGGGCCTCCCTGCCGGGCAGGGAGGCAGTGCATGCGGGCGCGGGCGCGTGTGTGCATGTGCGCCAGCAAGCGCCTTTCCTGAGGAGCACCACCCCAGCCCTTCCCAGCCCACCCAAGGGCGGGGGTGTGGGGCTCCGTCGTGGAGCATGGCCCCTCCTCCCCTTGCTTCCCGCACCACGCGGGGCTGCCCTGTACCCTCACCCTGACCCATCCCATGCCGCCCTGCCCCGCAGTCACTGGTACCTGGGCGCCCCCACCCCACAGGCTGGGGCCTTGCCTGGCACTGACCACCCGAGGAGGGAGCTGGGTCTCCCTCTTTCTCTGAGCCTCCCGCTTCCCCGCACCAGCCTGCCCCTGCCCGACCCGAGGCGAGACTAGTCCGCGAAGCTCGAACTGGAAACGCTAGGCCGGCTCCAGTAGAGGGAGTCGCCTGGCAGTCTGGGGTCTCTGCCAGGGTGGAGGGTCTGGTCTGGGCGCCTAGGCCGTCAGGGACGCGCACACACACATCCTCGGCTGGCACTGCCCCGTGTTCCGCCCTGAGCCGGGGCCCTGCCGGCCTGAAGGACGGAGCTGCGCGACCCGTCCTCAGTGGGGGCCCGAGCCACTCCTCAGTCTGGGGCTCTCGCAGCCCCGACCCTCAGCACAAGCTCTCCGCCGGCCCCTCCTAGCCGGCCCCTCCCCCTGCGTGCCATTCCCGTGACTTTTATACCTAATGTATGAGAGAGCCACGCTAACACTGCTGCACAGAGGAGAGACGGATGCATATAGCTTATCTATAAATACATCTGTATATACGGGTTCTGTATATTGTATAGAACTGTATAAATGGACGTAGGAGCACGCTGGCTGCCTCACGTGAGCTCTCTCCTGCCGCGGGGATGCGGCCGGGTGTGGGGGAGCAGGGAGGCAGGGAAGGGACCGGGCTCCCCAGCCCAAGCCCATTCTGCGGAAGACAGTGCTGTGGCGGATGTGTGGCTCCTCCGGTCCTATTTGAAAGCAGCACCAGAGCTCGCATACTCCAGGCACTGGGAAGCTGAGGCAGGAGGGTCGCAAGTTCCAGTTTCAGGTGGGCAGCTTTAGTGAGACACTTTCAAAAATAAAAAGGGTTGGGGACTGGATACGGTGGCGCACGCCTGAAATCTCTGCTCTCAGGAGGCTAAGGCAGGAAAATCGTGCGAATTCAGGGCCAGCCTGGGCTACGGCATCGTGAGCTCAATGCTAGCATGAACTGCAGAGTGAGACCCTGTCTCAAAAAGACAGAGAATAACGAACTAAATAAAAATGGTTATGGAAGTAGGCCAGGGCTAGGGCTCCCTGGGCGCCGTGCCTGTTCCCTCACACCTGCCCATGCACACACCATGCTGCTTGGGGCCATGAGGCCTAGCACCTGTGTTCTGCACCCTGCCCTTAGCTCCAAGCTCAGCTGCGTCCAAGGCCCAAGGCCACACAGCTCCAGCCAGGAACAGAGGATGTCACGCATGTGGGACTAGGCCCCTGGCCACCCTGCCTGGCCTCCTGGGTGTCTATTTGTCATGGCTGCGCCAGCTGTTTTCCCTGTGGGTTCCAGTTCTCTAAGGGGTATGGGCTGCCCAGGCTGGCAGCACCAGGACCACCTGCCATGTGAAGTGCTGGGCAAAGGAGGCAGACCTGAAAGGAGGGCCACTGCCAGATGTGGCTCTCTCACCCGGGGACCCCAGGACCCCAGGACAGGAGAGCCTGGGAGGTACCACAGGTCCTTGCCTGCCTGTCACACAGCAGAGCGCATTTCCTGTCCACAGCCTCTTGGACAGAGAAGCCCCGGTACAGCAGCCTCAGGGACCGTGGGTTCCCCGGCCCTAGCATCTAGTCGACAGAGGCCCCATCTCTCGGGGAGCAGAGCCAGGCCCAGAGAGGCCACCACATGGAGGGGACTTCATATCACAGTGCCTGCCACCACCCCATCCACCTCCTGCCCACCAGGGAGTTGGGCCTCATGGTGAGCAGGGGCTCTCCGCCCCCCAGTGGCTGCAAGGCCACCAAGAGCCCCTCACAAGCGGGTGGCCCAGGCCCAGCTCTCCAGAAGAGCGTGGAGCTAAGCCCAGAGGGGCTGCATGGGCCCTGGGAAGCCCTAAAGATAAGATATGCTTGCTCCCACCCCTCCAGCCCATGGGGCACAGGGCCTGGGGAGAAGGGCAGTGGTCTGGGGCCTTACAGAGGGGAGAAGCCTAGGTGTCTTGCTGGGCAGTGCACAGCTGGGCTCCAGTGAGCCCGCTCTCTATACCTAGGCCCTTGCTGCCCACGGAGAGGCCACAGAGCCGCCCATTGTGTCTGCCCAGCCCCCGTGCCCTCCCCCAGCAAGAACTGTGGGGCATTGACCCAGCTGGGCCACCAAGGCCTGTGACAGGCCACATTTGGTTTGGGCACTAACCTGCTTTACCCTTGGTTTTGCTCAGGTGGGGGAGTGGGAGGAGGGCAAGAGGAGAAGGGAGGAGGGAAAAGAGGGGGAGGAGGGGGAGGGGCAAGAGGAGGGGGAAGGCAGGGGAAGGAGGAGGGAGAGGGAAAGCAGGAGGGGGAGGAGAAGAGAAGGGAAAAGAAGAGGAGGGGGAGAAGGGGGAAG
>NDGN011263096.1:0-13820 GCA_002564285.1 Tympanoctomys barrerae | reverse complement strand
GAGAGGGGCAGGCGGCATTTTCTACCTTTGGGCATGTGGTTTCCGAGCCCTACTGGTCTGCCCTGGTAGGAAGAAAGCATGATCTTTGATTCCTGCAAGTTGTTTTGCTCCTGGGCCAGGTAAAATCCAGATGGAAGATTTCTTCATCCACTACGCTCTAGATGCCCGCTTCAGCCCCGCCTGAGCACCTGGGGACAGGGTGCACGTGAGCCAGTGAGCTGTGTGAGCAGAGAAGCCCCGGATGCGCGAGAGAGCCAGCTCTGCGTGACACTAGGGGGCTCAAGATCACAGCACGCCGAAGCCTGGATGCTGTCCTTTGTCACAAGACTCAGTTTCCTTTTTGTAATGAAAGCAAGCCTTAGAAAGATTGCACACTCAAGTTAGAGAGGGATGAAGTGGCAGGATGTAGCTCTGTGACTCAAACGCAGTGTTCTTTTTCAGAAGTGAGAGAGAGAGAGGTTTATTTGCAAACCTCTTAAGCAGTGTAGTGTCAGCAGCCGAGCAGGGCTGAGCTGAGTCCAAGAAGGTAGGGGCCCGTTGCAGCCCACCTCTTCGTCTCAGCAGCTTACTTCTGTACTGACTCCCGCAGTGCTCTGCAGCTTCTGGCAAGCAGTTGGGGACACAGGTGGGGACAGAGAAGCAGAGTCCAGGGCTTTGGCTTCGGACTGCTCATCCAGGCTAGTGCTGGGGTCAAAGACTGGCACAGAAAGTCTGGCTAATGGGCACACGCAGTGCTCGAGGGATGCCCAGGGGCATCTGTGGCCCACCCTGAGAGGCAGGAAGGCTCTCCGGAGGACGACCGCTCAGGGGTGGACTTGCCGATGGGAAGCAGAGTCTGCCGGGGCCAGCAGGACAGCCCAGCACGCAGCAGGTGCGGGCCGCGCTCGCCCTTCCTGCACCCTAGCGCGCTGCGCCTCTGCCCTTGGTCGCCTTCCTGCTCCCTGCCTGCGATGCCCCCCTTAGCTCCTGATGCAGCACAGCGGGGCTGGACTTCCTTTGGGTCTGTCCTTTAATTTGTTGTGGTCTTGTGGTTTATTCTGGCAAAATAGATTGCATAGATTTTTTTTTTACAGCTTGCTTTGTGCTTGGGCATCTTTCCATGCAAGCAGTGTGTTTACAAATGCCAGCCTGTCTTTTCTGAAAATACAACTGAAAAGAGCAGTGCACTGGGATGTGCGCGGAGACCAGCAGCACAGCAGACACCGGCCGCGCCTCTTCCTGGCAGCCTTGCGAGAACCATTCCTCTGGTGCCAGGCTCCCCAGAACGCCCTGATCCAGCACGAGCCTATTGTCTGCTGCCATGCAAGTGACAGCCCTCCCAGCAGTTCTGCTCTGGCATTGTAGTAATGCGCCAATAAAAATGGGCCTCACCGCTCCAGGATAAACTGCTTTTAATAAACTACTAGTACTGCTGGATTTACTAAAATGGCTTAAGTAGCACGGTCTAAAAGATCTTATAGTTAATAACATCTACCTAAATCTTTTAATGCTTGTCTTTCCTATGTCAGTCCCTTTAATCTGTCCCTTTTGTCCCATGTTTGGGAGACAGACTGACCCGCTCTACTTTGTTGGGTTTTGCTGATGACCGGATATGTCCCTCTTCTCAGCTGTTTCCACTCTTTCCGCCTCACAACATTTACTTCTGTTGCAACTTTTCATCTTTTATTCTGTTCCGTACTTTCAAAAGCATGTCCTGAACTGGGAACTAGAAGGGACTTTCCATTTTTGTTACATTTGTATGCTTTTTTCTGTATGTATTTATTTTCTGCGGTTAATCCTGAACAGACACTAGTACAGGTATGTAATGAGACAACGGAGAACCACACTGCCTGACACACTCAGGAGATTCTGAATTCAGGAAATGCTTAGACGGGAAAGAGCTTGTCAGAGGGCGACACTACCGAGCCCAATTTACTACTGAAGGCTGCATGCCTTAGGTGTCAGACCAAGGACAGTGGGGGAGTGAAGGAATCTACAAGGGG
Source organism: Tympanoctomys barrerae (assembly GCA_002564285.1). Lineage (NCBI taxonomy): Eukaryota > Metazoa > Chordata > Mammalia > Rodentia > Octodontidae > Tympanoctomys > Tympanoctomys barrerae. The sequence continues at coordinate 11,838 of NDGN011263096.1, read as the reverse complement.
AAGCATTGGAGATGTTTTTGGAGGGCAAAGAATAATTGGCAGGGACAAGTCCATCTAGAAATTTGAAAGTCCCGAAAGGAAGTCATACACTTTTCTGGAGATCTGTTGATTTTAGCAGAATTAACCCAGCCGGTAGAGCGCAAAGCCAGCTTCTACCCTCCCGCCCTTCTCTTCTTCCATGTCAGATGGATTCATTTTATTGTGAATACTTTTTCTGCCTAATTATTCGTGGTGAGCATGAAGGACTTGTGGCTGGACTGATTTAATTCTCATTCATTTATTTGTTCCTATCAGCATTTTGTGTGTATTTTTGGCACATGCTGTTTTAAATTTTGGAGACTTTCATATGCAGTCATTTAATCTATTTCAATTCCTTGCAGCCCAGTTACATATTTCAAATGAATAAATCATTTTTAATGGTAAGTATTTTTAAGGGAGAAGGCTTGCTTGATTATTTATTTATTCATTTGGTCTAGTGGTCTAAAGGAAGATACAGTAACATGTCCCCTCCCTGAGCTCCCAGGCCTGGCCTCCTGCTGTGCACTAGGTAGAGGGGGTGACGGCTGCTGAGCTGAGCTGTGCCCTCTCCTGCTCTAACATTAGGCCCCGTGGGCCGTGGGCACCTCTGTCCTCAGAGAGGAAGTTTGAGGCTCAAGTGGAGGCTCAAAGCATGACCCGATTAAGCCAGCTAGGCCCCACCCAGACCCCTTACTGAGGCGCATTTGCCCTGCCCCCGTAGGGTCCCACCTGTGATGTCATTTTCGTGCAAGGCCTGGGCCTTCCTGCTGTGCTAGCTATCTTATCCTCATTAGGAAGATAAAATTGCAGTTCTGAAAATCAAAATATTTTCCCAGTTCATGTGGTGTAAGACAAAGTGATCTCCAACCTATTATGTATCTAAGCTAGATTTTTAAGTTATAAAAATAAAGAATGAACACAATGAGACTAAAATAATACAAAAGGCCAGGTAAAATCTTCCATCTCGCCCCTGAATCCAGATCTCTTTCTCTTGAGAGTTAAGCTGTTATGTTTATTAGACTAAAATTTTTCTATATAGACACAAATTTGTATACGAATAAACATATTTGCACATTTTGAACTAAACCATGTGTCCTAGTGTGTTAGCCAGCTCTTGCTGTGTGGTAAATTACAACACATTTGAGAGCTTAAAACAGCACACACTTGTTATTGCACCCTTCTCCGTGGGTCAAGACCTAGCTTCACTGAGCCTTGTGTCTTAGTGTTTTTCATGAGGCTACACTCACGGAGGGGTCTACTTTGAGGTCCTAGTTGGAAGCTCAACTGGTAAGGATCTGCCGTTTCAGCTTGATTATGTAGCCAATGCCGGGGTTCGGTTCCCACAGAGTTGCTTATTGAACCAGCTGTCTGTGGGCCAGAGACTCCCTCAGCTCCTGCCAAGCGGCCCTTCCTGTCAAGTACCTCTTCATGAAACACAGGAAGGGGGATTCTGCTTAGCAGATGTCACAGAAGAGACAGCACCTCACCATGCTTATGTTTCAGTGTTCAGCAGCAAATTCTAGGTCCTCCTTCCACTTGGGGGAGAGTGTTAGGCAAGGAAGGGCACTGACGGCACGCGATGAGGATCGCTGGACAATCAGGCTCAGTCTTCCTCGCTGTCCTCGTGTGGAGTGTGAGTGTGGGCTGTACACTCGCATGACAGCATGCTGAGGACACAAGCCACCGTGCACCAGGCGGCACCTCTTGGCCATCCTGCTCTAGCCTCCTTACACCGTCCATGATGGTTGTCATCACAACTCAGGGCCTGTCAGTGCTGCAAAAGCATCCTTGGCCTAGAAATTTCACTGAGGCCCACAGGAAGGCTCCTGTGTAGACTGTGGGGAAAGTGAAACGTAAGGCGAAGCGGCGAGCATGGGCCCAGTGAGACGTTAAACAGCTTGGGTGACAGAGTGATGGCGTTGGAACAGAGCTCGCGGTGGTTACCATTTACCAATCATGAGAGATGTCTTTTAATTACTTAGCAATCACCGTGGCCCTAGCGGTACAAACTTCCTGCGGATCAGCTCTCTTGCAGTTATATCTAATCCTTATTATTCATTGTTTTCATTTATAGTATTTACAATACACAAAAAAGGCAGATGGCCACTAGTGTGTATGGGAGTGACTAGGCTTTATCAGAGAGGCTGGCAGGCTGTGCATGTGACCGATGGCTTTTACGTAAAGAGCCAAAGCCATTTAGGACAATGTAGTCAGAAATTTTTCTTGGCCACCTCCTCTGTGCCCATTCTTGTCCTAGCTCTTAAAGATACAGGCGCGAACCAAACAAAGAAGCAAGAGCAAGGTTTGAACTGGAAAGCGTAATTGCTATCGTGTTAACGTATCCAGTAACACCTTGCACCACACAGATGCGCACCTGGGGCCTCACGGCAGCTGCCTGATGGGCTGACGGTGACCGAGCAGACACTGACCCGAGTGTGGGAACTCCAGGGCAGTGTCCACCCTCCTCAGAGTGCTCGTTGGGGCGGAACTCATGGTCTGCGGGATCCACTCACTCATTTTGAAATTAAAGATTAGAATGCTCTCTTCCCCATCCAGTGATTATAGATTTTATTCCTAGCTAAAGATGGTTTTGCTAAATTTTTATTTATTTTTTTATGTATTTAGGACAGGCCTACAGGTTCCACAGGGTCTCACGACATAGATTGGATTTGTAGTGATCCTCCTGTTTACAGCCTCCCAACTGCTTAGATTATAGGTGTGCGCCGCCACACCCAGTCTGTCACTGTCTCAGCGTACCCCAGGGGTGGGGCCAACACCACACCAGAGATCAAACCCCAGCCACTGCGCTCTGCCTAAGCAGGCGCTTTACTCTACTGAGCTATCTGGCCAGCCCTTGGTTTTGCTTAATTTTTAAAGCAGGCCATATCACAATATTTATGGGGTTAGATCAAGATCCAAGCATAGAACAAATGCCAATATAGCTAAACATTTACAAGACGTGAATCAAATGAAAGGGAAAAAAATACATTCTACTTTCCAGCCTCGAAACTATGCCTTTGTAATGACCTGCAGGCTAGATCTGCATTTAAATCTTAGGTGTTTCTAAGGCCAGGGCCATCATGTGAATGGGGAGGACCTCGAGGTCCTACTCCCTGTGTCTTTCCATGTCGCCCCCTCTCTTTCATGAAGCACCTGGATCACATTCATGACAACATACACCTGTCTGTATGTTGAGGTGTCACCCAGAGGAGCCTCAAGCCATGAGCCCCTGGTCTCCCATGGGCCTCGGAGATGTGCAGAGTTTTCCCTCGGAAGAGGGTGGCTCGGGGCAGCCTCACACAGACCTTGGAGTGGACAGAGAGCCCTACCGGCTTTCTGGGGCCCTGGGTCTGTCCCACACAGACTGTCTAAGGAGAACTTGCTGGGATGTACCATAAATATAAAATTCCCAATGAACTTTGAAGCCTTGTTACAAAATCAGACTGGGTTACTATAAAAATTACATTATATTCTAATTACAAGATATCTCACTCATAATTTTATATGGCTCATGTGCTAAAATGATAGTCTTGTTGACATAGCGGCTTACATACATTTATTACTAATGGAGTCTACCTTTTTCTTACTTTCGCTGATACCAGCTCACACCGTGTACAGCTTGCACCCAGAGCTTTCGCAGCGTTCTGCTGGGCTGTGCCGGTCTAGCAGGGTGACGCGCACTGCCGCTGGGGCGTCTGGGTCTCCCTGACCCACGAGGGGGCCCAGAGAAGGGACTTCAAGCTCACGGGCAGGCGCCGTCCCATGGGAGTGGGTCCTCGGGGGCTGGTGGCCTCAGTTCATGCGCCCTCTCCCCGTTTCACAGCCTTCAAACCTCTCTGTGTCTGTGTGGTCTTATTCCAGGCAAAAATGATAGCAATGTTCCCTCTTCACCACTCCCACCATCAGTTTTGAATCAGCATAGATCTGAAAGCAAAAAAAAAAAAAATTTTTTTTGAGGTACCAGGGATTGAACTCAGGACCTTGCATTTTCCAGGCAAGCACTTATTCCACTAGGCTATCTACCTGGCCCCCAGCAAAATTATGTATTGGTTGCTATTTTTGAGAAGCTGTTATTCTTTGAAAAAGACAGAATTTAATCACAGAGCAGTGTTTTTCACAGGCTCTCCCTGGGTCTCTTCCATGCTCACCCTGTAGTCCGGAGACATGTTTATCTTTCCAAATTAATTCTTCTAGTACAATGAAGACCTTCGGATCACTGAGACTGTTTCTGACCCCGAGGGGAGCACTGTGCTCTATGTGTTGGGGTTCACAGAAGCGCTATTAAATTCTAAGAAAAACATACCTACCTAATCTCTAGTGAAGGCAACTTTAGAAAATCCCTCATGATTTAAGAACTTTGTGTTTATGAAACGTTGTCTAATGATGCTGGAAGAATTTATGGTGACTGCTTCAGGCTGTGGGTTTAGAGTCTCAGCAAAAAACAGTGTCTCTCTTTGAGGGATAGCTCCTCAAGCTCCTGAATAAACCTGATCTAGGTTTACAAGTAGGAGGACTAGTGTTTCAGAGGCCTGAAATCTTTCCACTTTATGGCTTCTTTTCTTACTGTGGCAAATAGTGGCTGCTAATAAAACATCTTCCCCTCCCCCCCCACCCTAAATGGACCGCGCTACCCAGACTGTAGTGTAGGTAGGTGTGGCCTTGTACCAAAACTGCCCCCTGGGGTGTTGGTGGGAGCAATATATTGGCGTCCACACATCATTTGCCTGTACGCTTTCCCCTCCTCCGCCCGCAGGATGCATAGTTTGTGGGAGACGCAGGATCTCTGGCCTCAGCCTCGGTGAGAGGGATCAGAATCCTCATTTTACCAAGATCTCCAGATAGTACTAGGCAGTCACGTTTGGCAGGCGCCGCCCATGGAGATGGCAGTGGCACCAGATGGGGCCTTGCGGCTCGGAGGAGAGCCACCCAGGGCAGCTGCCGCTAGGTGCAGCTGGCTGGGAGTGGGATGTAGGTACGAAAGCAAATTCTTAGCATTGCTGATCCACTGAGAATTAGGGATTGTCCCATCAATTAGCCTTTCCTGGATAATGCACTTGTGCAGTATTTGAAGCGCACTGTGCACCTGTAAGGTACCTTCTTACTGGTAGAACCTGCCCACGAAAATGATCGTACTGTGACTCCTCCACATGCCAAACACTTACCTAGGCAAGGCCAAGATACACCTTATAAATGCAATGAGTGAGTCTTATGGACAGTTTTCGGTAGTCATAAACATTATAAAATGTTGACAGGCGAATTTGCATTCTCCCTCTCTCTGGTTTGTAAATCTCCCTCTCTCCCGTCTTCTCCTTCCCCCTCCCACTGCCCACTTCTCTCACCAGTGCAGGGCCCTTGCTAAGTCACCCATTTGGACAATCTGTGAAAACCAAATGAAAAGGTGCGGGGACATGCGTGCAAGCTGTTGCCTCTCAACTCCATTGTCATGCTGTCATTTGAAGACCTGTCGTTTATTTAGGTCAACGTTAATTTCTGTCATTAAGGTGATAACGATATTTATCATAGCAAGCAGGATTCCATCTTCATCTAGTCATGCGCTTGATTTTAGAATGCAGAACGGGCCGAGCAGGAGCAGGCTTTGTGCTTGTCACACAGACCAGCTTCTAAGATGGTCACAAGGGAGAGTCACTGATTTTCCTTCTACCCATGGTTCTAGGTAGAAGAGGGTATTCCTAGCCTGGATGAGCTTAGTGGGTGTGGACTTAATGGCTGGGAGGACAGATGGTCTCAGTGCTGTCATTCACAATCTTCATTAGAATTCTCTGCATTGAAACATTTTAATTAAGACACCTAGATAATTTTTGCTTTTTGGTTTAAATTATACAGAAAACTAAATTATTAAAGCCCAAGCTTTTTCAAGCCTCCTCACTGTACTTAATTAGAACCACATATATGCACATGCACAAATACACTCCCACATAGGGGGAAAAGAAAGCTAACAGAATCGTATATTTCACACCTGCATCTGTAAGTGTGCACACACACGTGCACACCGCTGTCTATGAACACACGGATTCCAGCAGTTTCCCGTTTCTTCAGCCAGTCATGTAGAGAGGAGTGACAACCTTCACTTATCATGAAGACTTAGGTGGAAGAATGTCATCCGTAAGAATCTCTGGCCTGGAGGCAGAGAAAGGGCTCTTGGAAGCTTTTGAAGTTGATCTATACCAGTGTGTCCCAGGCTGAGGGCCTACCAAAGTCTCTCTAATGACTGTGACGAGAGAGAGGTCTTACCAAATTTTAATTATTTTTCCTTTCTCACCTACAATACCTTGGCAGTATCTGTACTCAGACTCATTTAAAGGAAGTGTTGGACAGCCTCCTTCTGAAGTAGGAGGAAAAGCAGCTCCCTGTCCTCTCTCTGATTTCTTTATAAAGCTGGATAGCCAGCAGCACATCTTAGCTGCATTGTCGTTATTGTTAATTGTAGAGGAAACGGTGTGACTAACACCAGGAAATGTGAATTTGTGACGCCTGACCGTTTGCCTCCTGAAACCTGAGTTAGTAGCCTGTGTTCTTCATGCATTTCTCGTTTACTCATTGCAGCGAGCCTGGATGGCAGGCACCATTATGATGCCATTTTGTGGAGCAGAAGACTGAGCCATGAATCTTGACCTGCTCAGCAAGCCTGCAGCTCTAAGCAGGCTCCCTGAGCTGGCGCCGTCACTGCGCTCCTCCAGCGCAGGCCTGACAGGATGGCTGCGTCATGGCTACCCCCAGGGCACTGTATTTTGTGGTTCTGGGTCTGCCTGACTCACTGAAATATGGAAGCTTCTTAAAGATTCCGACGGCACAGAGACGCGAGAATGGCTCATTGGCAGGGTGGGGCTTCCAAGGGAATCGATTTCATTGCCTTCCTAGTGGGCTGTGCCCCTCTGCAAAATTCCAGGCCTGTGATGATTTGGGATGCATGTGAACTCCTTCAGATTTCCATAGAGCCTCAGTCAGCAGGGCTTTGGATGATGTCATAGTTCTTTCATGTAAACTGGTAAAGATCTTCCAAAGACAGTGCAGTTACAAATGTGGGCCTTACAACACCCTGGAGGCCTCGCAAGTGGTATTCAGTTACCACTGGGAGACTATAAAATTAGGTTGTGGTTGTGAAGGTTTGTTTTTATACCGCAGGGAACCAGTACACATGCAAATACTTATTTCATGCACACTTATGTATTATATATAAGCACATACATAAAACTTCACTACAGGGCACATGCGATGCATGCTGTTATACTGCATTCTGTTCCATCTCTTGCCATCATGAAGCACGCTCCTTGTGATCCACACAGCTTACCTCCTTGCTTACTAATGGGAGATACCCGATAGCTCGACAGCTACAGCACCAGCCCCTAGCGTTAGTGGGTATCTCCTGTGTGTTCTGTTGAGTCCCTCCTAATGTTCTGTAACTGCCACTAACTGTGCAGTTTACTACCCTTTTAAACTTTATTTATTTATTTTTGGCTGTGTACATATAGTGCTTTATTCTCCAGAGTGCTACATGCTAAGATGGGTTGGGCTTGGGCCAATTAAACTTTAATTTTTAAAAAAATGTGTGAGAAGATAGCAGTTTGGTATCAGATCTAGCGAATGCCATCCGGACTCTCTTCACATGCTCACTGGGCTTTTACTGAGTGCCAAGCACATGTGGGGAACGGGCATGACAACAGTGACCAAAACAGAGCCCTTCATTCCCTGGAGGACCCGACTGGAGTGGGCTGCCAGAGAGAAACAGTGCTCAGGGGCAGAAGCGTTTCAGATTTTGAAATATTTGCATACCTTTACCAGTTGAGCACTGGTAATCCAAAAGCTATAATCTAAAATTTCTGAGCAGCATTTCAGAGTTTTTGATTTTGGATTAGGGATGCTCTTCTACCTGTCCATCATCTGTCAGGGGCAGTAAAAGCTTCTGAAGAAAAATAAGTAGGTTGAGCCATGGTACCACTGAACAGAAGATAACATGAGCTGTTTTCCCAGCTCTTAGCTCGTCTCAGACTTTCCCTGTTCTAAAGCAGAGATTTCCACCCAGCGGTGAGTTTGCAGTATCCGGGAACGATTTTGTAATACCTACCGATTTCACAGTATCTGGAGGTATTTTGGGTTGTCACACTTTGAATGGCCTCGTGTGGGCAGAGACTTTGGATGCTGCTGCTGTCCTGCAATTAATAGGACAGCTGCCCACAAGAGATGTACAGGGCTCAGTGTTAGTCATGGCAAGGTAAAGGAAGCCCATGCCAGCTCTCTGCTGCTTATGTGCTCCTTCCCCAAGCGGGCACAGAAAACTGCTGGTCATTCCCTGGCCCCAGGGTTGCCCTTTTCAGGCCCACCAGAGCCTGAAATCCAATCCAGTCCAATCCAGTCCAATCCAATCCAATCCAGTCCAATCCAATCCAATCCAATCAATCCAATCCAGTCCTATCCTGTGATCTCTTTTGATGACAGTTATTTCCTACTGAGCACCAGCAAGAATGACAGCTGTTGCCAAGGCTGTTTGCCAATAAAAACGTATGTTCGGGGCAGGAGCTATCTGTCACACATGAGGTTTTTATCCATGACATGTATTTTCCAATCACCCTCCATTGACTTCATTGCCTGAATGAGAGATGGAGATTCTAACACAACATCTATATGAGGCTTCGAGCCTGTCTTGGAAATTTTATTTAAAAATACTCTGTGATTCCAGCATCTCTGGATCAAAGAAATCTGTTGGTGCATCCCCATTCCTGCTCCCCAAGAGAATAATTAAATAGAATCATCCTCTTTTTAAAATGACTTTGGTTCCAATTGAAGATGAAAGATGCACTTTGTTTCAGAAGCACTTCGTACTTCTCTGTGTTATAGTCTCTTGATGACGGGTCCTCCACGGAGCTATCAGGATTTCCTAAGCACAGAATGATGTGAGAGGATGTTCGCACCATCTATGAGAAGGACATACCTCTTTCACTTGAAGGGGCCTACACTGTTGAGCTGCCCGGAGAACACACTGGAAGGCCCCTTCCTGCTCCCAGCACAGGGTAGGGAAGGACAATAGGCTGGCTCCTCCTTGAAGAAGGTGCTTCGGTTCCCTCATGCCAGCTTCCTTCTGAGGGCAGTCTGGGCGGGATGCTACACAAGCTGATGCCAAACCAGATTGCTCTGATCTCCTTGGTTCCCTCAAGACTTGCTCCCAGCCTCTAAGCCACAAAGCAGGGACTTCAGAGATGAACACATAAGCTTCAGTAAGGGATTTCTATGCTATTACATATTTTTGTTTGCTTATTTGAAACCTCAATGGCCTATGCTACTCAACTCTTGAGGGACCCTGGAAATACCATGCTGCTTCCAAGTAACTGGCCCAGCCTGTGTTGACCTGACCAGGGACTCTTGTCCTGATCTTCTCCCCTCCTGCAGGCCAGGAAGTGCCCAAGTCCCCAGCAGCGAGGCCACCTGGATTTGGCTTGGGATGACCCACCTGTCCGTGGAAGCTAATCAGCTATGTATGAGGACACAGCTGTGTCCAAGGTTCAGCAAGTACAAAGAGATGGCGATGACAGTGGCTGGCTGCTCTCGCAGAGACCTCTGTGCAGCATACATAATTAAGTGCTTCCCTTTGAGATAGTCCTCTGCGGCATGGAAAGGCAAGCTGTTAGGGTTCCTTAGCCTGCAGCTTCAGGCAGCAAGGTCCCGAGGAGAAGCACTGATGTGTTGCTTTGCCTGCCTCGGAGCTGCTCTGGGTGTGGTGGTGGAGGTGCCTTCCTGGGTGTCTCTCCCACGTCATCCTCACCAGCCTCTAAATCCTGGATGATTCTCTCCTTCTGTTTGCCGTTTTCATGAAGTATTGTGCCATCTTGTTTTCTGGTTCAGCATTGCAGCAGAAGAGAAGGGAAGCAAGATGAGGCCAGAGAAACTGTGGCTCTGCCTACTATGACTTTTACATTTCAATTATTCATAATTATATTTCATGTCTTTAATCAACTTTCACTTTCACTAGAGGCAAAGTAGCATAGTTGTTATCTGTCTTATCTGTACTTTATTCATTTGTGCATTCAACAGAGATTTATTTAGTGCGTGTCGTGTTCTAGGACAGGGGCTGGGTTGGCCCTGTGGGAAATGCTAAGGTGAAATAAGACGCATTCTGCCTGTCACCTGAGGTTGAGTGGAATGGGGGAGACCAGAAGCTGGCTGGGAGGCTGTACACTCTCCTGGTAAACGTTGGTTTGGGATGACATGGCAGTGGACAGATACACGCTCTAGGCAGCGAGACCAGATCAGGCCCCTCAAGGGTGGGGACTGTGGCAAGATGGCACTAAATTCCCTGGGCCACCATAGGGCCTAGTGGGTGCTATTTGTCCCTCAACATCAGCTTAAATGCCATAGAAGTGCCTAGTGGAAGGGAAGGTGGAGGAGAAAGGAAGGAAGGAATGAGGAAAAGGAGTGGAGGACACCGCCTCAAGGAGCTGGGCAGCGCGACTTTCCCCTCTTCTTTAATTCAGGAATAAATGGACTCTGAGCCTGTGTCACCTGGGAGAATGTGTCTGTGCCAGACGCCATGAAGTGTCACATCTGTGGAGATAGGTGGCCCTCAGTTGAAGAGAAAGGCAATAAATTCCAGGAGGCACAGTTCATAAGCAGCTCTAAGTCCTGGCAGATTTTTATAGTCCACATCCTAGAAGGAGGCTGAGACCCTTGCCTCAGTTCGGCCGAGTCCTGGCTGCCCATCCTTACCTGGAGGCTGCTGAGGGGAACTGGTAGGCCTTGCCCTACCCCCACCCTCTCCAGAGCTTTGCTGAGCCCTAGCCTGCTGCCCTTACCCCAAAGACTGCTTCAGGGGGCTAGCGGGCCTTGCCCCATCCCCATCTCACCCTTGCCAGAGGTCAACTGAGTCCTGGCCACCTGTCATTGCCTGGAAGACTGCGGTGGGACCTGAAACAAGGGTCCCAGAAGACTGACACAGGGAGATGCAGGAGCCTTGGTGAGCTCTGCCCTGTGCCAACCCACCACCAAGAGCCTTGCAGAACCCCGGCCTGTACTCATCATCATTGTACCCTTCTTGAGTTGTGGCTTATCCCTCCCCCGTCACGGTGGAAGCCACACTGAACCCAACACAGCAGGAGATTTGGTGAGACAACTCTGAGCTCCAGCTTCCTGAGAGCCTTGCCCACCCCCACTCCAACCCCTACCATCACTGCGTAGTCAGGGAGAACACTGGGAGCTTCAAAACTGACAAAAGGAAAGGAAAAAAAAAAGCAATCTCAGACCTCTGGCCCACCAAAAACAAGTCCAAGAGACAAGGTCATAGAAGAACTTGGAAGTCACACACTTGAAGTTTCTGAGATGATAACAACTGAAGTAAAGAAACAACTCTATCAGGCTATGGAGGAAATCAGATCAGAAATAATCTCTCAGGTAAAAAAGAAAATGACAAAAATCATGAAAGAATTTCTCAAAACATCTAAGGAAGACATAGATTAAAAAAATAAAGGGAAAAAGTAATATGATGGAAATATTACATTAACAATACAGAAAAAACTAGAATGCATGAGACAGATTCAAACAGATATCCAGCACATAAAGAATTCCATTGAAGCTGGCAAAAACGCTTGAACAAAACTAAAGATAGAAATTCAGACCTATCCAGAAGATAGCATTTCAGCTAGTGAGCATAAAAGGAAAGATGTCTTAAAAATAACAAGGAACCAGGAAATAATACGACAACTGCAAGATGATGCAAAGGAAAATAATATAAGACTAATAGGTTTCAACAACACAGCTGGAGTCAACACAAATGACATAAAAAGACTGTTTGCAGAAGTAGTAGCAGAAAATTTC
>NDGN011263090.1:0-11133 GCA_002564285.1 Tympanoctomys barrerae | reverse complement strand
CATAGTACAAGATGCAGACATGATATCCTGTCCAAACACTATTAGTACAAATCTTTCTTCTAAGAGAAAGTGGCTGTATATCTAACCTAACTAATTTGTAAGAGGAAGTTAGTGAAGACAACTTGGGAATCTAGCAGCGCTTTGAGAGGTATTTTCCATGCAGTGTGTTATGTCAGTCAGGAGAACCACTTTATCTTTACGTTGGCAGTTATTGGAGGAGTGTGGAGCCTGCAGCTGCAGCCTCCTTTTAGTTAATTGGGGCTGGAGCCAAATGTCCTCAGCTGTGGCCTTATCTTGTCCTTTGAGGCATACCAACCCCACAGGCCATCACAGGCCTCAGCAGGGACCAGGGACTCACAGAGGCTCACTTACTATGAGTCCTGTCCCTGTCCAGCCAGGGGCCTAGGCCTGGGACAGACTCACAGGTAAACATGGAAGTCAATTGGTTACTATTAAATCCTGCTCAGAACCACTTCACAGTGGTCTGCCTCAAAACACCATGCCTCGGTCTTTCGAAAGGAAACAGATCTTGAGCAGCATCTTACTTTTCTGTTTCTAAACAAACACTGTGGGAAGGTAAAGGCTCTGAGTGCTTAGACAGCCACACATTGCTTTGTGAAAGGCAAGGCCTATGCCTTCAGAGTGGAAGACGCCAGAAGAAGCCATCAGCACTGGCCAGTAGACAGGGCGTAAAACGCTGCTTGGGTAACTAAAGTGGCCGAGGAAGTACAGCAGTGAGCCGGGAGGACAGGTTGCGCCTGTTTCCGGCCGCACATACAGCCCGTCCGTGCAGGACCATCTGTGTTCCCACTGGGCTTGTTTCCAGGATTGGCATCCAGGGCGCTCGTATAAATTTCTCTGGCATTTTTCAAGAGCGTTCTCCTGGGTTTCCCACCTTCCTTCAGCAGCTCCCTGCCCTCGCTGGGACATACCTACCACAGGTCACCTCTGGTCACTGTCCTCTGGGACATTGACCTGAACTTTACATGAACTTTAGATCCTGCATGGACTTTTCAGTACGCTAAGTTTGGTGGTGAGAGAGATGAAAGCGATCTAAGCCTCTGCAGCAGCTGTACGTTGGGAAAGAGCCTGAGGTTAATCCTTTCGGAAGCACAGTTGATAGGCCTAGCTTCTGTGAAGGTTGTAGAAAGGGAAATTATGGATTATTTTTTTACATTTGATTACTCCATACCTGTTCTCTGTGCACCAAGCCCTATTTTTACAGTTTTCTGCCTCGATTTCTAGCTTTCCTCACTGCAGACTCTCAGTAACATTTCATTGAACTTTTGGCTTCTTCTTTTCCTGCAACATCTGTCAACCCTTCCTGAGGATTGTCAAGCTCCAGGAGAAAGCTGCTCAGATTAAGCCTCAGAGTGCAGCCACTGCGGATGGTCCCTCTTCAGGGATACTCATCTATGGAGGAAAAAATTCTTCCTCTAGCAATCTCTATCCTCTTGGGCCTTGAGTTCTCCTGATTTTCCAGGGCACCAGCATTCAGGAAACTGCTTCTACATGCAGAACTCTGCCCGTCCTTTCTAGCCCTCAAGCCTGCCCGTCAAGGAGCACCCTCCACTCCTGCCACTTCTGGGCATCTCGGGCATCCACCTTGCCCAGCAGGTACTTCTTGCACAGGAGCCTGGAGAGCTCCAGCTGTGAAGATTCGGAGCAGAACAGAGACAGTGGCTCGCTCCTGCCCTCCCTCCCTCCCTCCCGGGGCTCCATTCTGGTGAGACAGCAGCAGCCTCAGCCAGAGGAGGAGAAAGCTGCTTTCTACAAGTCCCATTCACGAAGGACCCCCGGTGGCCCCACGCTCCTCTGCTGTTCTCCTCTGTCCTTTATCCTGGGTCCCTAACTCTCTCCGTGGCATTCAGGGTGGGCTGCTGAATGGAGACTGTAGGAAACAGTGCGCAATAGCTTCACTCCAGCAGGGGTTCACTGGGCCCGACTTTCTGTCTTTCACTTCTGCTTGAGGTTTTCTCCTTTCTGTCTGACCACTCCTGGAAAGGATTCCACACAAGTGTAGGTGAGGGGAGACGAAGGCTGTCTTCCTTCCGAGCCCTACAGGCCCGGCTTTGGTGGGGAAGGAGCATTTTGTTCATTTAAACTTTGAGTCAAGAAATTAAAAATACAATCACACTCTTGGCATTTTTAAAAATAATAACCCAGTTTTACTGACTTTTCATCAGTCAATCAAACTTGCACCATGAGAAAGAAAGTGTTCACCATTAATGTGGATTTTGCATGAAGTTTAGCTCTCACGTGGACTTTTCAGTACACTAAGTCTGGTTACTTTTCAAACTGAAAGTGCACTAGGCAGCCCGGGTCACCTTCAGGCTCTGGTTCCAGTGGGGTGGCCCAGTACTGCAGAGCAGAGCCGCTTTGACGATGTCTGATTCAGGTCAAGCCCTCCAGGTCAGACCTGGAAGAAATGGAGACCCAAGGAGGCCAAGCTGCTTGCTGAAGCCACCCAGCCCTTCAGGCTCAGGCATCCTGTCACACATCCTGCCACACATCCGGTCCCATGCTGCATCTCCCAGGGACACTGTGGGATGGGCTTGCCCATATGCTTTGCAGCCCTAAGGCTGTCAGGATGCAGATCTCTGCAGTAGGCTGCGCTGCAGGGCCGTCCATTCCTTTTGAAGTCTGGAGGCATGTCTCAGGCTCTGCACCCTGAGTCACTGCCCCAGGACACCTTTGTCTGTGTGAGCACTGGGGGCGGAGAGTCCAGGGTGCAGGGACGAGGAAGGGTAGCTTCCTGAGCACCTCACTCTGCATGAGGGAGGGGCCCAAGCCTGCATCCCTGGAGAACCCCGTGCAACAACAGGGGCTTCCTGTGCTGTGCCTGTTAGGATCTTTCCTCACAGCTCCACCAGGGACCCTGCTCTCCAACCCCCTTGTTTCCTCCCACAGAGAATATCCTAAATGTCAAGCCTTAGTGCATAGCTCCGGGAAGGCAAGCCCTTCTCTCCTGTCATTCTGAATGTCATCAGCAAGCCAAGTGGTGCCTCCAAGCCCATGTTAACAGTGCCCAAACCTTCTCTCGATCTCTACTTGGAGAAGGAACCTCACCAAGGCCGTCTGTTGGCTCCCCTTGAAGACTTCTCATGTTTTTGCCCTGCCCCCATCTTTGTCTTCCATCTTAACCTGCAGGCCATCTTGCAGGGAGACTGAGGCAGGATCTGAGCCTGCTAACCTAGAGGGGAGCTAGGGAAGAGTGAGCCCCTGGGTTCACTGCATAGTAATTTGCTTTAGCTCCTTTATCGAAGCAGCTTCCTGGTCTGTCTGAGTCACAGTTCACTTCCCCCTGCCTGTCACTGATAGGCCCTTGGCCAGCTGTCCTCTTGATAGTCCTGCTAGGCCAGTGCTGGCCTTGGTTCAGCCTGGAGGAAAATGATTTGCCCGATGTGGAATGGATACCGCCCCCTCTAGGGAACCAAAGCTGCAAACTTCGAGTCTGCCACTTCCAATTCCCAGAGCCTATTCACACGTGACAGTGGCTCAGGCCTGTTTGTGACACACACCATTAACCGGAACCCGACCTGTCATCTTTGCAGGAGGAACACGAGATCCCTGCCAGCGTGTTCGCGAAGGCGCCGGCCTCCAGTGCCGTGGAAGGGCAGGGCGAGCTGGAGGGTGAGAACCAGGCCCCGGAGGACACACTGCACGAGGTGGACCTCTCCTCGGAGGACGAGCCACCCCGCGATGAGGAGGCCCCAGAGGACAGTGCCGAGGAAAAGACAGAGGCGAGCAGGGCAGAGAAACTCAAGAGATCCAGTCTCCGGAAAGTGGGCAGCCTCAAGAAAGCCTTTTCCCGCCAGAACATCGAAAAGAAGATGACCGAACTGGGCACAAAGATCGTTTCCGTGGAAAGGAGGCAGAAAATTAAGAAATCCCTCACTTCCAACCACCAGAAGACATCCTCAGGGGGCAAAAGTTCTCCCTTCAAGGTTTCTCCCCTCACTTTCGGACGAAAGAAAGTGCGAGAGGGGGAAAGCCCGGCGGACAACGAGGCCAAGTCAGAAGAGATGGCATCCAATGACCAG
The DNA here is from genome assembly GCA_002564285.1 of Tympanoctomys barrerae. Lineage (NCBI taxonomy): Eukaryota > Metazoa > Chordata > Mammalia > Rodentia > Octodontidae > Tympanoctomys > Tympanoctomys barrerae. The sequence goes on along the minus strand of NDGN011263090.1, from coordinate 7,090 downwards.
GAGGAGGGCTCCCTGGCAGAGGGCCATTCCGCAGCATCGCTGCCCAGTGCCCTGGATGAGGGGGAGGCGGAGAAGGTGGCCCCGAGAAGGAGCAGCTCAGGGATGGACAGCAATGTGGACCTGACCATCGTGGAAGGTGAGGAAGAAGAGCCAATGTCCCTGGAACAAGCCCAGAAGAAGCGCCAGGAGAAGGATGGCTGTGTGCTGGCTCCAGAGGTGACAGAGCGGGCGGCCATGCTGCAGGCGGACCAGAGTGCCTGAGCACAGCGAGACCCCACGCCCGCCAGCACTGCCACACTGTCCTCCCCAGGCACGAGCTCTGGCCACACCATAGCCACCACACGCATGAGTCATACCAAGCAGACACTGCCGTGAGCTCGAGTTTTACTGTGCGCTCAGGGTCCTTTCTGTATAATTCCTCCTAGACTGCCCAGAAAAAAAGGAGTGGAACAATTAAAGCAGGATCCGTTGGGCTGGGTCGGGGGACACTTCGGCTACCAAGATACCAGGGATGAAATGTGATGTTTCCGCCTGTTCATTCCATCAGCTCACTGATTGTGTACCAAAGATACAGCGAATTTCTGTGTCTCTCTGTGAACCTAATGAGAGATCTCTACATGTGTATACACATTATAATCTACTTGCAAGCTAAAAACATAACTATCTAGTTTTGAGAAGAAAACACTTACAACAGGTAGAAGGGAATGTTCAGCAGGTGATTCAGTTAATAGAAGCCCACTGCTTTACTGCAAATGAAGAAGTTGAAAGATGCCACGTCCAACCAGTGATCTAGGATAGGGAATCAGATCAGGTTTAAGAAAGAAAAACCAAGAAGAAAAAGTTGGAAAATAAGAGAAATGGGAAGCAAGGATGCCAAAGACACTGAAGGGAAAGAGAAATAAGTATGAGCTTAAAAGTGAAATATTTGCAGTGTTAAGCTTAGCTATTTTACTCTTTAAATAACAATAGTGAAGGAGTTCATAGATCCTGGAGTAACATGTTCTGTCCTCACAATACTTTTATTTTCTAACATTTTTAAATAATATAACATTTTATAGTGATAAAACTCTGGGGGTTTTCCCCTTCATAAATAAAAATCACCACAAATATTTCTCCGAAGAACTTCAGAAGATTTGTCTAACACTGGAATGAATATAAATCTTCAAAAACTAATTGACATGTATGCTTCTTGTAGCATATTGGATTGTACTAGCCTTTAATTTCTCTCAAATTTGTAATAACCTTTATTCTCCAAATAAGGTAGGTTTATAAGATGTTGAAACACCAAAGTTTGGGAAGAGAAGAAAGCTACTTTTTTTTTTCTTTTCTGCACTTAATGGTAATTTTATTCCAGATCATATTTTATTTATACATTAATTTCACTGAATAGTAACATGTTTCTTAACTCCTTAATGAATACGCGTGTTTTATGTATGGATGCGCATTCCTTCAGACAAGGTCGTATGTACTGCTGCCTGACATTATACTACATATTGCTTTATCTATTTTTAATTACAAGATGCTAATATTTGGTGAATTTATACTTTAAAGATAGTAGAGCCAGAAAGCAAATTCTCTACCTGTAGTAGGTGCCACTGTAAGTCCTGATATGAGCAGAGGTTACCAAGGCAACATTAACCAACTATGCTTGGTTTTAATCAAAAGAATAGGATTGACAAGATGTATCAGAAGAATAGGATTGACAAGATGTATAGATGATATAAACTATTCAGTTGTGTTCTCTCTTTGCACTAATGTTACCACAAATATTGGATTGTTGAATTAACAATAACTGTTAAGGAAGATTAAATAAACTAAAAAAATGTTTAAAAGTCTACAACAACACCAGTTTGTGGAAGAACAATTTTACAACAAGCAGGAAGAATTGATTTCTAAACTCCCTTCCAAATGCAGCCGTAATGTTGATTGCTTCAGTCTTGATTTCTCCTATTAACTCTGCTTTTTTTTTTCCCCTGATCTCATTTAGAACTCCAACTCTCATTCTTCAAGTTTAACTTTCTTGACATCACTCGGCCAGTTCTGGAGATCATCTGAATTTATTGCTGTAGCTTGATGAATCTGCTAGTTCCATCTGCATTTTTATTGAATGGAATTTTGAGGAACCAGACCTTCTAGTACCTTAAATGGTCCTGCAAAAAATAAGTGGACTGAACTAACTATACACTCAGTTTATTCATTCAGATCAGCCTTTGTCTTCTCCCATGCCATAGACTGGGTAGAAGACTTAATTTCGCACAGGGCCCTGAGGCATGCCTGCCCTTTTAACCCTTCCAGAGTGGCAGAGTTGTTTTCTCTTCCTGTCACTGTCGAGCTGGGGGGATCCAGAGCTAATGCAATGGTTACCTTCCCTTTCAAAAATCCTTTTTCCATTTGTTCTTATGAACAAGTTCCTTGCCGGTGGAAAATGACACTGTGGCATCTTTCTAAATATGACTGACAATCACATTCTATTCTGTGTTCCACATTTGAAGCATTAAAATCCTAAGCTATAAAACAGAGAATTAAGCCAGATAATTGTTGAGAAACAGATACTTGAGGGCCCAGAGAAAGCAGTGGTTGGGAAGACAGAAGCCGTTTATTCTGTTATTGTTGAGTTATTTGCATACTGGTGAGGGCGCAAACTCCCCAAATTAGATGTCTTCTTCCCCCCACCCAATAACCCACTCCTAACTTTATGTGCCTGAAGCTGAAGAACTCAATTAGTGTTTCCCCAAAGATCAGTTATACATTAATGGGGACTGTGATCCATATCTCGGAAAAATAATTCAGGAGTAAGAAACATTTATTACGTAGTGCACGGCTCTCCCAGAAATATGGTAAAAATGTCCATTTTTCTACAAGGTTTATTTTTTTTAAATACACAGATAAATATTTCATTAAGAATAGCTCCCTCTTTCCACTTAGGAATCCATACGGCTGAATTACTAGCTCTTTTCATACACGAAAATAAAAAGACCCGTGCTAAGCCCAGTTCTGCACAAACCAAGAAGTTTTTGATATTTATTTTATGATGAAAGTCCCCAAATGCTGCTGCTTTTAGCAGCGCCCCTCTAAAGAGCAAAGTTGGAACCTCATATGGCTCCACCGGAAGTTGCTTCCACTCAGCCACGCTGCCAGGGTAAGCAGAGGTTATAAGGAGAGTTATTTCCGACATTAAGATACTAATGCCTGCGCCTCGGTTAATTCCTGCTCGAAAGTTTGTTTACTGCCCTACAGCCCAGTTCTAAGTGATTTTTTATTGGAGATTGGGAGTATGAAGAGTGGAGGCACAGGCAGCAATCATTATTAAGAGTTCCATAGCAACCACCCGTCTTTCCCTAAATACCAAGACTCTGACACCGCAAAACAAGTTGCAGAAGAAATTGGCATTGTGACCTTCGTACTCTGCTTGATCTCGGTGTCTACACAAAGTCCTCTGCAGCCAGGAACTCAGTCCTAAAGGGAGCAGACAGGAGTATGCTATTGCAGAGACTATTTTTATTTTAACCATTGCTTTATCTTATAGTAATGAGAACTGTAAAATCATTTTTTAACTCTCCATAAGAAATGCCTCAATTAAGCAGCCGTGCCATTAGCAAAACAGCTTGATGTTCATCTATTTATACGCTTTCCCCAGTAAAAATCAACGTGTTAAATATTTATGTAGCACAGCAACCTTTGGTCCCTCATATTTGCTCAAATTTGTACTGCTCAAAGCAGTAAGATACAAGTGGAACACAGAGGAACCAATATGTTGAACTGGATCTTTTGTGGCGGCCTAAGAAGTCCAGTAGCCAGCAATGTTATGTGCATGCCTCAGGCATCATCTCATTTAATCATACAGAATTCTATTAGGAAATTACTATTTGTAAAGTAAGAAATTACTTTAGTAAAGTAAGGAACTGAAACTTGAAGTTCATTTCCCCCCGCCAGTAGGATACAGGAAGAGTAGAACTCTAGAGACCTCAGCCACTCTTAGTTCTACTTGTGTTGTAATTTAAATAAAGTCTTACCTCTTGGTGTCCATTGGGAGATGGTTCGACCAACTCACATCAAGAAAAGGCACCCCATTCATTTGCCTCAGAATACTCCTGCTTCGAACACATGTATCCCCCAGTTCCCCTCACTTTCTGCAGTAGTGCTGGAAATCCTGCTTTATGACACCATTAGTTCTACTGTGGTGGCTGCCTTGGGGAGGTCCTAATTCAGCTCAGCACATTTACCTTTCCTGGCCTTGGTAAAAGCAGAAGTCACACAGCGCCCGATCTGATGACTAAGATGAATGAGGACCTGCTGTCATGTTTCAGGGCCCAGGGCCGTATTTGAGGACCCTGCTATTGTGATGTCTAGCACTTGGCAGATGTATTCACCACATTTTTTATAAAACTTTAATGACGCAAGACAGGATATCCAGAAGAGCATCAGAAATTAAATAGCAAGAATGATGGAATAAGCATATTCAAAGCAGGGAGAAGGATTGAGGGGATTAAGGACAATGCGTCTTTATTGCAATAAATTTTATTTAAACACACACTGCTGTTGAGGAGCCATCTTAGGGTGCGCTACCCACGTAACTTACACGCCTCCTCCTGTGCATTTCAAATCTTCTTCAGATTACTTAAACGCCTCGTGCACTGTGTACACCACGTAAGTAGAAGTTTTACTGTACCACTTAGGGCATAATGACAAGAAACAAGGTCTCTACAAGTTCAATGGGATGGAATTGCTTTTCCAGATACTTTCAATCCATAGTTGGTTAGACCCACAGATTCAGATCCACAAATACAGAAGGATGATTGCATTTTTCCTGTGACGGTCACGGAGGTAAGTGACTGGCCCACGCCCACAGAACTAGAAAGTGGCAGCGCTATGGTTCAACACCAATTTGAAATTTATTCACCAAAACAGACTCCTCATTGTCACGTGACTATCCTGGGTCATGACTTGCTTGATAAGCTCCCAAATAGCGCAATATTAACTTTATTTTATCTCCTCTTATACATACAGTATCACATGCAGCTGCGCCATGTGAATTATTTTTGATGGTTTCCATTCTGACGCTTAAAAGAAACAGCTTGGGGTTCTTGACAAGTTGCAGAGAAACTATTTTTCAGGTCTGCTAAGGCCACAGAGCGACTCCGGGGCTCCTTGGTATCATCCATTATCAGGGGCTACAGGGTTCACTTGGGCACAGGGTTTAATAAGAGCAAGCTGTCATCAGACATGGATACTGGAATCAGCTCCTTCCAAGATGGCTTGTGAGGTCTGCCTCCAACTCGTTGTGTTAGAGGAGTCACAGCCCAGTGTCATCTAGAGAAATTGCTACATTCTGCTCAACTAAGTCCTCACACAGGCTGATGACAACAGGATGTGACAAGCCTGCCTGGGTGGGAGCAGGGGAGTACGGTGGTTAGGGAGGTAAGCTGCGCTGCAGGGATGAGACAGCTATGGATATAATTCCCGCAGCACTGGGAGACTTCCTTCCCAGGAAAAAGAGGAGCGGGGGTCAAACAAGTGCTCCTGTCTCCATCTCTGTGGGCGAGAAATCAAAGAAAACCCTTCAGGCCAGTCCTCCTTCATCAAGAGCTGTGCTCCAGGCAACTACGGCCTCCAAAGCCTTGGCAGTGACTGCACACTACATGCCTAAAGGCTCATCATGAGCAGAGAGACTCAAGGCGGTACTGGCGAGGCCAGTCGTGCAGGTGGGCTGTATCTGTTCAGGTGGGGAAGTCAGAGCCCCTCGGCCAAGAGACAGTGCCTTTCTCTAATCCCCACAAAGTGAAGGCACCCCCTTCCTGGAAGCTTCTCTGGAATGGACTACCCAACTCTAGGTGTCGTGCGGAAAACCAGGCCCAGTGTTGCCAAATTTCAGACTTCTTTTAAAAAGAGCCAACATTCAGATTTGTTTTTGCATGAAAATCTTTGGCTTCTGTTTGGCAACCAGCTCAAATCCTTTTCAACATTGTGCACGGGGAAACAGAAGTGTCTCTGGCTGCATAGGGAACAGGTACCGGCCACCAGTTTCTGCCTCCTAGTCTGTGGAGGTCCTCCTGCCCTTACCTGGAGTCTCAGCTCCTACAATAGAAAGCTAGTAATGGGTTCAGATTTGCCTTAAGGAAAAGCACAAGAGGCTTCCATGGGGAATATAAAATGTAAAAATGCCCTTGCTAGCGCTTAGACGATTCCCTCTCGCTGCTTCCCAAATTCATGAAAACACTGTTGTTAATGCTGCATCGCTCGTGCACGGGGAGACAGCAGTCAATCACACCGAAAGGCGGTTTTCTGTTATCCCCTGAGGAAGGGCCACCCCTTGTGATTTACGCTGCTGGAAACCTGGAGGCTGCTGCGGCACCCCTGGATGTTAAAGGGATCGGTGTTCTTGGTTTACTGTGCATAGGCAGTGACTGTACCATTTGTGTGTTTGAAAAATATCTATTCCTATCAATAACTTGGAGGTTCTGAGTGACAAAAAGCAAGCCGGCATCCTGCTCTGCCATCCATCACGGCAAAATTGCCAGCCACACTCCCGTCCTTCAGCTCTTTATTGTTGGTAATGAGGTACAAAAGGGAAAGAACACGACTCAATTTTTTGGATGCTAAATTGAGCCTTCAGAGCTCAGAGTTGGGGAAAGAAATGGATACAGATTTAGTACAGGGTCACGATGTCCTTTGCTGAGGAGAAACTTTGTGCTTTATGCTTGCAGCCGCTCGGAGTTCTACCACAGCACGAGGATCCACTGTCACTGAGGTGCATTGCATCTTAATTGTTTCCACGATCATGATGCCAGCAGGGAAGGGCAGTGTGTTGTAATGGCTGCAACCTTATTGAGAAAATCACATCTCCTAAGGCTTTAATCGATTATTTTATTTTATTTTATTTTTATGTATTTTGTGCAGAGTCTCACTATGCAGCTCAGACTCATAGTGATCCTCCTCTTTTCAAGCCTTTCAAATGTGTGGTCGCCAGCTTAGCACACCAGGAGCAGGGTAGGTGCAGCATGTGGTGCCATGGGTCAAATTCCGTTCCTGGGCTGGTGAGATGGCTCAGTGGTCTAGAGCACCTACTTGGAGCAAGCTTGGCAAAGCACAG
>NDGN011263073.1:0-11222 GCA_002564285.1 Tympanoctomys barrerae | reverse complement strand
CAGGTGAATTGTAGATATGAGAGTTCCATAACAAAATTCTTAACATGAATATGTTAATAATAAACACATTACTCTTACAACACAAGGAAAATGTCACACATGGCATGTTAACAACAGGTTTCTAATGTCATTGAACAGGCAAACTATACTCAAATTACTATGATTCCCAGAACACAGCAGGCTGGGGCAGGAAGTCTTCTGTGAGTTCAAGGCCAGCCTGAACTACAAAATGAAAGCTTGTCAGAGAGACACAGACTGACCGACCAACCAACCACATTTTAGAGTTCTCTGGTTACTTCTTCCTAGTGTGAATTAAATTTTTTCTCTAGTCTTATATTTTCTGTAAGCCTGATTAGATTCAGCATAAACATTTTCATTAAAAGTATTCACTACAGACATAATGTACTTCACATTGCTTACATCACAACAAAAGGCTCAACTGTGCAGGATACCTTATCTGCTGTGATCTAATAGGTTTCAGAACTTAGTTAAAATGGTAACCATGATTGTTAAAATTGTTTCCCACACTTTGGTAGTAATTGACAAGGCAGTTGTTACAACCTAAGTTTGTTCTGTTCTTCAAAACCTAGCCTGGATCAAACGTTATAGTAGGTTGCTAATTTTGATATGCTAATGCTATATATATATATATATATATATATATATATATATATATATATATATATATAATCTACCCCTCTCCTCAACATTGAGGATGGAACCTAGGAAACGTCTTTGACACTAAGACATAGCCCTGGACATCCTCAATCCCTTTTAAAACACATCTATATTTAATTTAACTATAATTAAATTTAAATACTATCTTTAACACAGAGCGTTTTATTTTGAGCAAGTGTCTCACCAAGTTCCCAGGTCTGATCTCAAACTTGCAGTCCTCCCAACTCAGCTTCTGGCTTAGCTGGAACTGTAACTATGTGTTATTACACCTCCTTCTATATGCTCTTTGCTAGTATCCACTTATATGGTACAGTTTTCCCTTATCTCCCACAGAAAATCCAGTTTCTCATTAACGGCACAAAAAATTGCTTAACTCTTTTTTTTTTTTCTAATTTTCACTATGAGAAGTAGGCATTATAGTCATTTTCAATGATGTCAATAGCTTCTCTCTCGCTCATCACAATGGGTTCATGTATTATTATTTGTTAAGTGTTTTATAGTCAAGTGAGGTCATCCTCTTTAATGTCTAAATAATCTGAATTCTGACCAGTAGAGCCTCTTCAAACTGTGAAGTCCATTATTCTTGCCAACTACAGTTATTATAGTGAATTCAACAAAGCCATATTTATTTGCTTAATCATAGTATCCTGCGTGCTTCACAGTGGAATACTTAACAAGTATGTGTTTTTATGAAGCACTTATTCTACCAATACCAGACATTTTAAATTAATACTAAGCAAATGAAATATCTATTAATAACCTCAAGGCTTGATGAGAATCTTAATTTTGTTCTATAACTTAATCTGAATAAAAGCAATAGATGCTAATACAATTGTAATTCATCTGGAAAATGCTCTATGGAACACAAGATTTCCTTATGTTTTCTCAATAGTTCTTTTCTGATGTAGACTTACTCGTGGTTACAGTATCACAGCACTTGGTAGGGACCAATCTAAAACAATAGGAAACATTCAAGCTAGGAAGAAGAAAAAGGGTTAGCAAAACAATGTTTTCAGAAACATGACTAGTGGGCCTGGCCCACAGTTTCTGAGTCCTTGGTCTGGGTTAGAATCAAAGACTTTGCATTTCTAACAAGTTCCAGGGTTCCTGAAAAGTTTCAGGCCCAAAAGGATTCCTGGTTTTCATCTTGTTTACTTTCCCCTGTCTCTTCACTCTCTTTATGCTGCTATCCCTCATATCCTCTACTTGTAATGCTTCCCTCATCTACAATAAAAGGGACAAATATACTTCCCTAATATACCACTAGTGAACCAAAAGGAATCAAATCTGAGCCCTTGATGTGATTCTTTTGTCTTAGAACTTGATTTTTCCTTCATACCATTTTCTTTTCCAATTATCCTTATGAAAAAACAATTGTCATGGGGGTAGAATTTTCTTAAAAACTAGAGTTTTTGTTTTGCCTATAACTTTCAAAGGGGATATGAGCTTTCATCTAATAGCTTTTTTTTTAACAGACTACAATGCCAAACAAGTTAGTAGGAGATAGTCAAAACTGAGGTCCTGATATAGAACACATATTATCTATGTCATCTATCTATCAACCTATTTGATCTATGCATCTACACCAATAGTCTGGAATCCAAAAATTCTAGATTGAGGATGTGCCTCAGTGATAGAGAACTTGCCTAGAATATGCTAACCACTGGGTTTCAAACCCCTGTGCCTTCTCCCTCTCTAAAAAAAGGAATAAAAAAATATACTAACGTTTACTGAACAACTGATAGTCTTCAAAAATGATGCTCAGAACTATAGACACACATGGGAAACTGTATCATAGTGTGCTGGGTCAGGGACTAAATCAAGTATTCACAACACAAGCAATATTTGGAATGATGACCCTGAGGCACTATAAAATATCTAAGAAAAGGCAGTAAGATGAGCAAGTAACTGTTCACAAGATGTAGAGACCATAATAAATCTATCCCAGCTACTTTCTCTGTGTGTGTGTGTGTGTGTGTGTGTGTGTGTGTGTGTTTTGGGAGAGAAGTCAGATCCTCCTGAAGGCATTTTACAACACACACCTGGATTTTGATTACCCACAGTAACTTTGCAACCTATAATAATGGCCCTAAAAACTTCAGTTTTCCTCCAAAATGTATATACCAGCAGAGAATGGGACTAGATCTGAACATAAATTACTTGTTTCATATCATGATTTCAATTCTGGCAAAAGTTTATGAATCTGAAGATCATATCTCTAACTAAAGCCAGGATTTAAAGCAGTAGTATATTAGCTATAGCAGCTACGATATTGTACTGTTAATGTCCATTAGTTCACCGAAAGGAACAGTTAGTGGTTATATTGTTTGATCAATCTTACATGCCTATATCTCGTAATCTAAGCAACTATTTTGAAGATAACAATATTCAATAAAATAATCATTGTCAATTTTCTTTCAGCTTGTTTTGAAATTCTGTATCATTTTTATTTTTTATTACTGTTTTAAAATGCAAAATGAAACTATAGTCCATGTAGGTTTCTCAGAAATCAAAGCAAGGAGTGCATAAATGAAATACATGGTCAATGCACCTTTAAATCTTTGCAAATGAGTCAATTTCTTCATTGTCATCTTTGTTTACTTATTTGCTTTCGTTCTCTTTTTTAGGAGTTATATTACACCGTGGTATCACCACATAAAGACAACTTTCAGGGCTGAAAGAATTTTCTGAATCAATGATGTTCAGCTATCAAAAGAAAGGAATTCTGTTAGGTTTGAGGTACACATCTGTAATATCAGCAACTCCAAAAAATTAAGACAGGAGGATACCAAGTTCAAGACCAGCACAGACAACTTAGTGAGAAAATCTCAAAATTAGAAATGTAAAAACAACTGGAAATGTAGCTCAGCATTCCTGAGATTTATGTCTTAGTACCACCACCATCAAAAAAGCAAACAAACAAAAACCAGGGGGTGGGGGGCGGAGAGACTGGGATCTTAAGTCTAGATTATTACTGTCCAGCTTTGTATATCTGCACAAACTACAAAATATTTATGTGAAACAGCCCAAGGGTTCTGGTGGAGCCAGATGACTTCGGCAAATAACTAAGCCTTTCTATGCCTCCATCTACAACCATATATAGTAATTATGAGAAATAAATATGGTGACATGAAGAATGACTAACATCAAGTTTAGCAAGTTCTAGCACTGTGGCTGTTCTCATCACCATCTTCATCACATTGCCAACTCTTTAGATATGTTTCTTTATCTGCAAAGGAACTATATGACCTAATCATCTCAAATACAAAACAAATGTTTCATACTTTCCAGTTGTCAAACAGCAGCTGACATTCCAATTCTTTGTTCATATCTATGAGACTTGTGAAACAAAGCAAGCCATGCTATCCAGAGAGAGAGAGAGAGAGAGAGAGAGAGAGAGAGAGAGAGAGTCTAGTCCAGAGCTCAGGCAGCAGGCAGAGCACTATCTCAGCATCCTGTTTAATGAATATCCTAAGAATCAATACTGTAAGAAAAGCTACACATCCCAGGGAGGCTCATTTGCAAATCTCCTTTTCAGCCAGATTTAACCAAAGTTAAATGGAAAATGTATATTATTAATAAAAAGATTCAGTATTAAATTGGTACAGCACAATCAATAATGTCAGAGAGAGCTAAGAGCTTTTAAAATATACCATGCAGTCCCTTAACAAACATGATGCCTCTTGGTGAACACTTCTCAGCCAGTGTCACAGACAAATAAGAACACACAACCCCCATTTTCTTCTCTGACACAAATGGCTCAACAGTGACTCATGGCAAGAACAAGGAACAGGGAGGGGAAGAGCAGGCAATTGCAGACTCCTCTCAGTGGGGAACTTAGGGGGATAATGAAGCAGGAAGCAGCAGGAAATCATCCCAGGCCTCCTGAGCAGCATAAAGAGAACAAAAGGTAACCAGAAGAGAGACATCTAGATTCAAAGCCTATCCATAGCAAGTTCTAGCTGGATAACCTTGGACAAATTCACATCATAGCATTTGCAAAATAAAGTATCATATACTGTCTTTAAAAAATTGTGATTGTAAGAAACAAAAGACTAATAGCATTGACAGCTGTCATTACCAATGGCTTCTCAATTACCAAAATCTATCACTAATGACCTGAAAGATTATTATTATCCCCATCATTAAGTGAAAAATGGAAAAAAAGATTCACCTTTTGAGCCTCTTTAGCCCTCATCCCAAGCTAGATGCTAATCTTTCCTTGTCTGCATTTCATGAAGTATTCCTCAAAACTCCCTAGTCTACATCTCTTGTAGGTGATCCGATTAAGTTCTCTTACTAATGTAATCAAAATACTCTGCACATGCACAAGAGCAAAGTATCACCCTAAAGTAGTCAGCAATCTTTGCTGCCAGACATACCACAGTGCTTTATAGTTCTTTGGAGTAGTAAGCAAATACTGTGATCATTATTATTAAAGTTTAAAGTTTTCTCTAGAATTTGAAGAATTTGGCCTCAGATGGAGTTCGTATGTGCAGAAAGTGAGAGCAGGTTTCCTGATCTATGGCAAAGTCTTTATCACTGTCCATAAGAAACTGGGTGTGGTGATTTAGTCCTTTATAAATACAAATTGGAATGATTGAACCAAACAAGAATCATCTTGAGGCCAGGGGCGATAGCTCAGCAGTCTAAGTGCCTTCCTGGCAAGTGCAAGGACCTGGATTCGATCCCTAGTACTACATGCCATGTCAGTCCCAGAACCCTGGACATGCCGTGCTGGCCACTGAAACTGAGTATGGTGGCACATGCCTGTAATCCCCGCTCTGGGGAGGCTGAGACAGAACTATTAATACAAGTCAGAGGTGCATACATAGCATGACCCTATACCAAACAAATAATTTTTAAAAATTTTTAAAAAGCATCATCTTATACAGACTGAACTGAGGGCTTTTCAAGAGGTTGCCAAAGGAGAACAGGGTATCACCACAAAAAGATTTATCAACAATGATGCTTAGTAATCTTATCCAATTTAAGTAATGTAACTCACGGAAATTCTTCAGAATACAGTATTTTATCTACTATATAAAGATAGACTTTTTTTTTTTAAAGCAGGGTGTCACTATAGTTCAAGCTAGTAGCTTTGAGCTCACTAAATAGCCCAAGGCATCTTTTGTGCCTTGAACTCACAGCAATCCTCTGGCAACCACACTTGGCAGTACCAAGCTGTTTTATATTTATTTTTATGTATATGCAATAGTGTCTGTTCACATGGCCAGAGCTAATCATTCTAGAGGCACGCATGGCCATTTCTCCAAACATGTAAGGTAGAAGATAGGTCATATTTCATACATTCATCACTCTTGCACCCATCCCTCAAGTATGACACGGTATGTGCACTTTCAATTAGTTTGATTAGGAACCTACTTATATAACTTAAGGAAAATATTAGTTTTCCCAATGAAGGACAAAGTTGGTTCTGTAAAGAATATGCAATTCTTCAGCCTCAATGCTGTTACTGTGACACTTCTACACTTAAAATTATTTAAGATTTTCTGATGGTCAACTAAAGAAACAAGTAATGGTAGCTTATACCAAGTCCTCCCACTAGGCATTCCAATAAATCATGTCCAGATGCTAGTTTGTTCTACAGTAATGAGCAGCAGCTGCTGCTGCTTAAATATGCCCACAGTTTAATATTGTCAAACTTTTTTACTCTCTTCCAAAAATTAGACTGCCACCTGTTCCTCTGAATTGATAAACACCTTTCTCATCTCTTAAGAGTGTTGTATACAGGATTCAACATTTTAAGTGCTCACCATGATTCCAGGAAACTGACATCCCTTCTATTTACCTCCTGATATGACCAGAGATCTGCAATGATTCTCAACTAGCATTCGCCTTTCACCCTAAATCAGTCAAAGGCTTCCCCAATATTATTGTTCCTCTATGACCATCTCTAGAAATCTTGTTCATGTCATATGGCTGGGTTAACAGGCAGTAAAGGAAAAGGCTACAATATCTATGATGGTTTGGGGGTCTCTTGGCACAAATCTTTAACAATGAATCAAAACAGCTAGGTCAAAGGCAGTATTTATTTCTATAATATTTCCCCTCACCAAAAATTCCCTCTAAGCTCCCACTGACAGAAATGGGAATTCATCTTATCTAGTGGTCTCTCCCTGGAGTGCTGGGTTAAGAAAAATCAGATCAAAGTTCTGAGATGTATTTATGGTATTTGCTATAAGCATGAAGAAAGAAAGCTATCACAGAGGAGCTGTGATTTTGCCTCTTGTGTAATACATCTTTTATGCCCAAGGTTATACATGGGTTAAAGCTAGTATTTTAATTCACTTTTCCTTGTTTCTGACCACTTTTGATAAATTAATTCTACGGCACAACTGCTCTTCGTGGCTTAATCTCCAGCAAACCGGTCCTACATATTAGACTGTAAGTGAGCATAAAGGAGACTACCCAAGGTCCAGTTTGAATAAATATGCCAATGTTTGGATAGTTCTCATATTAGTCAAGATGCCTGGCTCTCTCAGTCAGAAGCTGAGAGAACAAAGTTAGGGAAAAAACTAAGTAAAGAAAGGAGGAGGGAAGCATGAAATAGAAGAAAACAAGAAGACATAAAATGAAAAACTAAAGAAAAAAGAAACAATGAGAATAATTTACTAGATGGAAAAAAAAGAAGATAGAAAAAAGTAAACTAGCTTTGCTTTATTTAGGTTTTTTTGGGCTCATTAGAATACTTTGGGGCTGGTCAAATAGCTCAGCAGATTAAAGTACCTGCAAGCAGGCACCAGGGACAGGGGTTCAATCTCTAGGCCTGCCATGCTGGCCCTGCCCCTAGGGGTGTGCTGAGACAGCAGTTGAAACTGGTCGTGGGGGCACATAGCTGTAATCCCCGCTCTTTGGGAGGCTGTAAACAGGGGGATCACTATGAGGTCCCATCTAGTAATGAGATCCTGAACACCCTATAGGCCCTTCCCTAAAATACAAGAAAAAAAAAGAAAAAAACAATATTTTACAGGATTCTCAGGTTGCCCACTTCCTAGCTTCTTTTAAAATCCTGGAGACAGTAATGATTAAGTGTCTAACATCATCACAGCGCTTTCTAAAGTTCTATAGCTCTTATTTGAAGTCTGCAGCCAGGCTTAAGACTGAATTTCAGACCTTGCATGCTAGCTGCTACCTGTAAGGCTAGGATTATGCTATGGTGGCAAAAGAACAAAGTGTATCATGCCAAAGCGAGTAGAAGAGTTTATCAGAGTAAAATCATAAAGCAGAAATTTCTCCTGTGTATTATTTCACAGAGCCAGGATACAGTGGTTCAATAACATTCATTTTGTGAGCAATGAAGGACATAACCCGGATCTTTTTTAAACTCCACTTTAGCAATAAGGGTAGATTCAGAAGCTCTGGAAACATCACCTACTTGTTTCTTAATCTAAGGGAGAACACTATACTAAGGAATGAAAAAGAAGGAATATTACATAAAATGGAAGTTCAAACTCAGATAGGAGATATAAACTCACTGGACCCCAAACTAAACAATTGCATTTTAAAATAATTTAAACCTTAAGAATAAAGGCCTTCCGTGCATGCACTTGCATATAGTCCGGTGCACTGTTTCTGACTTCAAAAATAATAACCTACAATGTAATAAGGTCACTACACTGGACTGACAACTGATGGTCAACTTGTAACACCCAGCTGAACTGAATTAGCATGGTGTTGGGTGTGCAGGGCCCACCGACCGACCGACCGACCGACCAACCGACCGACCAGAGAGTTAGAGGGTATGCTGTTGATTTTCCTGAAATGTGTCACACTGGTTTTCCTAACATGAACTTGCTATTCTCGTCTGAGGAGGAGCTATGGACTTTGTTGTCTCTGAGAATGGCTGCAATACTTTTCAAGGGACCTCTGATCCTTCCCTTGAGCATCAATTCCTGGCTCCAACGCAGATAGGGCAGCTTGCTGGCACAGCTCTTTCTTCCTGCTAGCATAAACTTTCTAGTTTCTACCATTAACCGTTAGGCCTTCCCAGCATAGATCCTTGATACAGATTTGCATGAGACACTGTCACAAGCTCTAGGCCTCCAGTCGACTTGTGGAGGACACTGCCACAGGCAAATCATGACTACTATAGCCACCCATTTGAAAAGAATGAAAAAGAGGTAAAAGAAAATACAATGACAAGCAAGTCTGTTTAACAGAAGAGGATGGAGATAAAAACAGCCCTAAGGACATAACAAAGTCTCCCTGTTCTTTTATCTCTCCAATGGTTTACTACAGGGTTTTATCAGCTAGTTGCCCACTGGAATACCTTGGAAAACTTTTAACAGTGTGTATTTCTTGGTGCCCAAACCCAGAGTTCCATATGTAATCCATCTGCAATGGTGTCCAAGCGCAACAATTCTTCCAAACTTTTCAATAATTCCATTTTAACAGTAGACACAAAATTTCAGCAGAAATTTTTCAGAAAATAATTATTGTAGAATGTTCCACTTAATTAAAACCTGAATTTTTCATACTATATGACAAGTCTTAAATTCAAGCAAGATTTTCAGGATCAAAACTCCATAATAAGGTAGGGCTTTCACTAAGATTTAACATGAATTTTTGGTTCAAAGATGATGACCCTTTTACAATGGCAAAATCCAATTATAATTATAAATAGTAAAGTTGGATACTTTTGGGGGGAACCAGTATGTCTGCTACATAGATGACAGATGAGTAGAAAGATGTTGAGAATTCAGAAACAACCACAGATTTTAATGGGCAATTCCTAAAGCAGTAGCCAGGTATCAATTGAGAACTTATAGAAATTTTAATTCTCAGGCCCTATTGTACACCAAACAAATTGCTAAGGCGTGCAGTTAGTTTATCAATCTGTACTTTAATAAGCCCTCCAAACATTTGTTTATTACAATACTGAAGAAAAATAACAAGTGATTACTAACATTTTAATAAAGTATATGAGGATCTCCTTGTGGATATCAAGGCAAGAAATCTATTCTTTGAAGCTTAGACACTCCCAAGAAACAGCTCACAACAAAGACAACTAATTAGTATTTACTGTCACCAAAACTTTCTACTTAAAATCCCTCTTTGATCTCTATATTATTTTATACTCAGGTAGTAAGGAACAGTTTGTAATTATCTGAAGAGTGATAGTAGGTAATTGTTGGGTCTTCTGAAGAATAATAAGTAAGAGTTACTCTCTTACAAAACAGAATTTTTGCAAGGATCATATATTTCCTAATTTGCACTTGGTCAATACCATGCTACTTATTTATCAAGTTACATCAAAAAAAAATTCATTAGCTCTTTAAAGAAGTATCATAAGACACAATTTTAATAGGTTAAAAAAATACAAAAGTATTTCAGGAGTCCAACAGCAATTAACCCAAGTGAGAAATGAGCAAGTCTGTTACAGCCTACTTTTACTGACTGGTATTGTTCTCTACAACTATCAGCTGTTTGGCACATAGTGCTGACTTTGAGAACTTCCTTGTGACACATCATGACACCAGCCACTCTAATTCCACTCTAGAGCTAACAACCATGTTCTTAGTTTCAGCAGCCACAAAAATAACTTCTAAGATCCAGTTCCTATATTCAGTCACCATTTCTTTGATGCTTACTTTACCTACACATCTCCATAGATGGCCAGACTGAGAAACATAGCTGTTTTCAAAGATGAGGAAAACAAATACTGTAGGATACATCCAGATCCAGATCCACAGCCTTAACAAATGATTCTTCAAAAATAAATAATTAATTAAGGAAAATCTTGTATTTCAGGTTCTATACATCTTCCTCTGAGTTTCAGAACAATAACCAACCACTAGGGATTACCACAAGCTCAAAGACTCCTTTGAAAATATCACACAAAAAAATAATAATGCTTAGGGTTACTGAGCCAACTCAGTGCATTAAAACCCTGAAAATTAAGTCAGTTACAAAGCATCATTTAAGTCAGGGATCCACAAGCCCTGGAGTGTAGCCTGTACTGGTCCATGGCCTTTTAGGAACTCAGCTATACACTGGCTCCTGAGCAAGAGAGCCTTCATCTGTTTTTAAATTGGCTCCCCATCAGTGGCATCACTGCCTGTGGCATTAGATTCTCAAATAAGTGTGATCCCCACTGTGAACTGAAAAGACAACGATCTAGTTTGTGTGCTCCTCTGAATCAACCTCAAGCCAACCCTGACCTCATCTGTGCAAAAACTGTCTTCCATGAAACCAATTCCTGGCAACAAAAAGGCTGAAGGTAGTAAGAACTCAGTAAATATACAGAATAACTTTTATCTTTAGATTCTACACTTTACTCTGTACCCTAAGTAGAAGATTTACGGTAAAACTGAAAACCTTTTGTAATTTATTTTTCATTGTCAATAAGACTGATTTCCCTGTAGATTAAAGTGCCTGCAAGAAGGCCCAGGGGCCAGGGGTTCAATCCCCAGGCCTGCCATGCCTGCCACGCCCCCAGGGGCCCACTGAGATGGCCATTGAGACTGGGCGTGGTGGCATATGCCTGTAATCCCAGCTCTTGGGAGGCTGTAAACA
Organism: Tympanoctomys barrerae; assembly: GCA_002564285.1. NCBI lineage: Eukaryota > Metazoa > Chordata > Mammalia > Rodentia > Octodontidae > Tympanoctomys > Tympanoctomys barrerae. The sequence continues at coordinate 5 of NDGN011263073.1, read as the reverse complement.
GGCAG
>NDGN011262943.1:0-12570 GCA_002564285.1 Tympanoctomys barrerae | reverse complement strand
GAAAAGCTTTGTAGATGCGAAGGGTGAAAGGAGGGGTGTAATGGAACCCCTCAGGTAGAGGAAGCTCCAGAAGAAAAGGCTCCAAAACCTTCCTGGAAGTTCGGAAATCATCTTAGAGCTGCCTGAGCTGCTTGGCTCAGGGACATACGCAGTGTTGGCCCTTGGGAATGGGGAACCTCCCACCGAGAACCTAATTTGTCAACACCCTCGGCTCAGAGGAGAAAACCAGAAGCCCTGGTCTCGTTAGCTTTGAACGCCGCCAGCTCCTCGCATCCGAGTGGCTGCTGCGACTCAGGCGCCGCCTGTGTAAATAGCGCCGGATGGGATTGTAGCTAATAGGGTTATTAATACCTGTCACATCCCAGGATGGCAGAATAATGTGGAGGTTTTCTACTATAGATTAAAACCAACCAACAGGGAATTTTCCAAGTCTGGCAGTCACAGCTTTCTCTTCAGACAACTTTTCCTCCAGCCATGCAGACGGGGGTAAGTAATTGTCCCGGGGAAAGGTTTGTCACCATGGTAAATGCAAAAGCTGGAACAAACCTGCCTCACTTAGCCTCAGGCAAGAACATGGGTATTTGAAATGCGCAGATAATCCCCAAGCCTCCCCGCGGCCTGCAGCTTTGCCCTCTTTCCTGGCCCAGGCAGTCACCCCAAAGAAAAGTCACCTTTATTTGGGTTTTGTGCCTCTGCTCCTGCGTGGATAGATGAAGCAGGTGGAGAGCTGAGGAGAGAAGGAGGCATAGTGTGGGCTCCGGATGTGCGGCAGGGCCGGGGCTGGGACTGCCGCTCAAACAGGGCAGCTCCGCAGGGGACCCACCCACGCAGGTGACCTTTGCTCTCCCCCGGGACCCCTTCAGCACCCGCACTGTGGTTCTACCTCTTCCCTGTCGCCAATGTGCCCAGAAGCCCACAGAGGAGGCCCTATTAGACAGCTGGCTGAAGACAGCCACTCGGGCCCACCTCCCCGGAAGAGCCTCCGCAGGAGAGGCCTTCGGTGAAGAGCATGTGCCCCCTTCATTTGTGTGGGCCTGACCCAAAGCCTCAAAATGTATCTCGGAGAGGCTGCACGTCACTTTCTCCTGTTTCCCTCTCCAGGCTTATTTCCTATCTCTAAAGCTCTCTAAATGGAAGGTTATAAATATTTGTGCAGTCAGGCCAAGTGGTACGGACCTGCCATCCCCGCACCCTGGAGGCTGAGGCAGGAAGATGGGAAGCTCAGAGGCGCAGCCTGAGCAGTTTACTGGGACAGTCTCAAAACAAGAAGTTTTTTAAAAGCCTGGGAAATGTAGCTCAGTGTGAAGGTTCTAGGTTCAAACCCCAGATCGGAAGAAGAAAAAACTGCCTGGCCGGGGTTTTAGCCAGGACTTAGCGATACCTGCTGTGCCTTAAAATCTACCTATAGTGTGTTTATCCTGCCGGGATTCACCAGCCAAGAGCTCAGGGTGAAACCTGGGGTAAATCGTAGACAGACAAAGGAGCAAGGGAGAATGTGGGCTCCACATTTCACTCTGTTTCTCTTGTTCTTTTCTTTCTTTTCTCTATTTATTTATTTATTTTAGTACAGGGACTACAGGGTCTCACTACACAGATCAGACTCAGCTCCTGTTCTCAGCCTCCCAAGCACTGGGATTACACTTGCCAGCCACGGCGAGCAGCCTCAACTGACCTCGCCCCGGGGATGAGGCCCGCAAAGCATGCCGCGGATGTAGCGCTTCAGTCCGCTCAGCCATTGGGCTGGCCTTTTTTAAAAAATATTTTATTTTATTTTATTCTGAAGAGAAAAAGAAAAGCAAAACAAATAGCAAAAACAAAGACAAAAACAGGGTAACATACAATAATACATGTCACAATTTTTAAAAAAATTTAATGATAATTTTCTTTTATTGTGAGTAAAAACAAGAGCAAGAGAAACAAAAGCGAAGATAGAAGCAGGGTAACATGTAACAATACATACGTTACAGATTTTTCAAAACAAGAATAACTGATTACCAATGATTGATATGCTATCTATTTTTACCATCAAATCTGTTGCTCGGATCGATATAGTTATGCAAAATGGGACATATGGTTGAATATTACCACATCCCAATACTCCTCAAACTCTTTGATTAAGTTGTTTTTGTCTCACTCTGAAGTTCAGGCTGGCCTTGAACTTATGCGTAGCTTAGGCTGGCCTCAAACTCATGGCAACCTTGTGTCGCATTCAGCTTCTCCTGGAATAACCTTCAGGGCCACCCCACCAGTGATTGGAATCAGTGCCCTTTCAGAATCGAGCTCCTCCGCCCTTCTTCCGTCATGGGAGGACACAGCCCAAAGACAGCAAGCTTTATTAGATGCCAAATCTGGGGATCCCTTCTTGTCCAACCACCCAACCTCAAAAACTGTCAGTAACAAATTTTCATTATTTACAAATTACCCGTTCTAAGGTATTTTATTACAGTGGCGCAAACAGACTCATCGCAACCCTCTGCAAGCCTTACCAGAATCCAGCCCTGCTAGCATCTTTTCTTCTCGTGGTACTGGGGACTGTTTTCCTTTGCACTGAGCTATATCCCTGGTCCTTGGTTATTTTCAATGCAGGATCTCACTAAGTTTTTCAGGCTGGGTTCAAACTTGCAATCCTCCTGCCTCCACCTCCCAGGGTGTTAGGATTACAGGTGTGCACCACCAGACCCACTCACTGCTAGCATCTTGATCATGGCCCATCACTCTCCAGACTGATAAAATTAATTCCTGATGTTTAAGCCATCAAGTCTTTGGTATCCCGTCATGACAGACCAGGCAGACTAATACGCCTCCTTTGATCTCTCTCCCCCTAGGTATCCTGGAGTCCTAGAGAAGAGGATGAGTCCTTGCAATTCTTGTAAGCACCACTAAGTCATATAGCAATTCCAAGGCTTAGTGTGTAAGGGCATAACCTGGGCCCCCAGGGACACTCAGAATTCTCTCCCTGGCTAAGGATCCTCTTTTATCAAATGAGAAAACAACTGTACCACTGTCAAAGGACTAAAGGAAAGATAAAATTAAAAAATAGTATCACAGAATGAACACTCAATAAAATCATGTGCTATGGTGATAATCATTTTATTGCCCCTACCTTGGAGACACAGGATGGTGTTTGGCCTGGTTTTTCCCTGTCTAATTAATGAGGACAGATGCTTCCCATCTTCCAAGAATAGTGAGATTTTGAAAAGAAGGTAAGAAAGAGGCAAGGAAAAAATGCCTCAGAAATCCAAGGTCTTTCATGTTTTTCCCAGTATTGTTATTATCATGGTCATTTTGTGGCTCTTGTGCTGCTTCTCTGCATGAATGACACACCAGGCCTCCCAGACCACCCCTGCTCCTGTGGCAGGCTCACAGGCATGCTCTGATGGCTCCTGCTGCCCTGCATCTGTGCATTTGCTCTCACAGGAGTCCCATTTTCTTCTGGGGGGGGAGTGTACTGGGGATCAAACTCAGGACCTTGTGCTTGCCAGGAAGATCCTTGTGTTGCTTGTGCTGCTGAGCCAAATATCTGGTCCCAGGAGCCCCTTTTTCTAAGCTGCTCAGTACCACTCAGCCCCAGCAGCACAAATAGTGGTGGGGAGAAAGGAACAGTGGAGAGTGAGAAGGCTGAGTGCCACTGCCTGGATTTTGAGTGCATTAAAGGCTTGTTCATCAGCCTATTGAGAGGTCCTGGGACCCTTAGGAGGTGGGGTCTATTGGGAGGAAGTTAGGTCATTGGGGGTGTGTCCTCAAAAAGGATATTATTAGTATTCTGCCCTCTGCTCTTCTTGTCATTGCTTCTTAACTACCATGAAGTGAGCGCCTTCCTGTGCCACACGCCCCCACCATGTCATCCTGCCCTACAGCCCCAAAGACAGCAGGACTAAATGACCATGGACTGAAAGCTGACACTGTGAGCCTATATAGATTTTCCTTCCACATGCAAGGCAGGACGTTAGTGCAGCTCAGGTACTTCTGTCACAGTAATGGAATGCAGACTAACCTTCCCAGTCTCGTGACCAGCTGGCCCTTTTCTCTGTGGCAGTAAGAGGGAGCACTCCTACCGCCATGCATCTGATGGGGTAAGACAAATACGATGTGGCTGAGGGACAGTGAAGGGAGTTCAAAGTGCCCACAGGTCATCTGCATCCCCCAAATATAAACTGTGTGGTTGGAAATTGCGTGATGAGCCTGCCATCTGCATCCTTTGCCACCGCTGATGTAGTATGTGGGATCCTTCCTCAGTAGGATTTAGGAAAAGACAAAGACTAGCAGTTGATAGCCCAAGAGTGACACTGGACAGCTGGTTGTTTGGGCCTCAGCCTCCCTTCTTCAAAACCCTTCTGTCCATCCCAGCAGCCAAGGCACTGTGCCAACCCTAAGCCCAGCCTGCAAGACATCTCAGACATTTCCATTTGTCTCATGGGCTAGTGGAGCAATCCAGAAAATTAGCCCTTCTGGAGTCCCAAAAGTCCCTGAAAACTGCAGGGTGAGACTAGGATTCATTTCATCCCTAGCAGCCATTGGCATTTCTTCCTCCATCAGCTAGAAAATGCAAGGCCCAGGCCAAAGGTAACGAGGGCATGCATGGGAGGAGAGGGAGCGCACACTGGCACGCGTTCAGGGCAGCTGGAGCAAGCCCAGCATAGCAGGCCTCTCCAAGTCCCTCCTCCTCTTTGCCCTCTGCTCTCAAAAAAAAAAAAAAAAAAAAAAAAAAAAAAAGCGAGAGGCACAATAAAATCAGCAGGTGACATTGGTATTAATCCCAGGACTCTCACACATGGAACAATTTAAAGAGCTGGTAAAGAAGCACACATGAGAAGTGTTATTTCTGAGTAGGGACAAAGCACTCAATACTGCCAGGATGAGCGGCCACCCCCTCTACCCTCTCTGCTGTTTACAGTAAAACTTCATCACAAGATGCTATTAAGCTTGGCAGTTACTGTAAATGCTGCTGTCGCTGTTGACTTCCACAGCCCCAGGACATTTTATCCAAGACAGAGTGGCTTCAACAGAGAGACCCAAACCACCACTCGCTTCTCTTCAGCAAGTAGAAGGTGCCCTAGAGAGAGATATTAGCCATTCTTGGGCTGGAGAATGTCGGCTGCCTCCCCCTCTCTGCGGGCTGTAGAGACTATAATGAAGTCAGCAGGGCGGGCGGGATAGATTCCAGAAGAAAATGAAACATAGTTTGGCTATTGGGAGGAAGGCCAGAGAGCTTTGCCCAACCTCTTCTATCAGCCTTCTGAGCTACCTTGATGGAGGGAGAGAAGTAGCCCATTCTGGGGTCTATAAATGAAAGCTGGACACAGGGACAGTGTGAATTATTTCAGGGTGGGGTTGCTAAGGGACCTGCACTTTCCTGAGCAATTGTGACAAGACACAAGGACACATGGGAAGTCGTGAGCCACCTTCATCATTGTCTACCTCCCTTCCTCAATGCAGCTACGACCCCTGGATATAAGCCACCAGGGGGACTTGTTTAAAACTCTCTGTGATTAATTTATGGCATTCATCTTGCTTTCATCTGGATTTTAGAGGGGAGAAAAGCTTTGGTGCCTTGTCCAACATCCTGACGCATAGCCCGCTTCATCATCACGTCGCTGGCATCTGGTGCCGTGCCTGTCACATAGACGTGTACACAGAGCCCTGGGTGAATGCACATTGGTTGTTGCAAGCATGAGGTAGGTGCAGGAAAGGCGCTGGGCTTTATGAAAAAGAGCCTGAGGTCAAATCTTAGCTCCCTCACTTGCTAGCTGTGTAACTTTGAAGCATTTCATTTCTCTGAGGTCCAATTTCCTCTTCTGTAATTTGGGAATAATAATGCCTACATTATGAGGCCATTGGGCAGATTAAATGAAATAAAGATGTTAAAGTGCTTATCACGGTGTCTGGCACATCAATAAATCTTGTTGAATCTGAATCTGGGATCAAATATTGACCTCACCCAGCCCCACTGAGGAATGCCCACACCTCTGACTTGGGCAGAGTCAGCAGCAAGGATTATCTGCTACAAATCCAGGGTCAGCTACCACTTCCTCCTGGCATCTCAGAGCCCCCGCTCTCTATTTCCTTCCTCCCACTCCCCAGCTGGTGCATGCTCAGGGAAAGCTAACGAATTTTAATATCATCCTAAGTCAAACATTATTATGAAAGTAAACCTGCTGGAAAAAAATCATATAATGTTTCCCAAGGCCAAATGTAAATGGTTTTCGTTTTTTCCATTACTGTAGGTTACCTACACCCAGGAGAGATGAGTGAGATAACCTAAATTCATACATATCGTCAAGAACTGATGACACACTGAATGTCTTGCTTGTTCTAGATCCTAAAACAGAGATCACCAAGTTGATCCCAAAGAAAAATCACCAGTCTTAACCCAAAGTGTTTCAGGTTTGGGCCCATAAACGGACAGACGATCCATATTCGGTGTGAAGACGTGGTCACTACTGGCTGCTCCGGTGCAGCAGAGACGGACTGTGCTCTGCAGGCTCCTGAGCTCAATAATTTGTCTAGCTCTTTAAATTTTCTGATTCCTGTCCATTCCCTCTGCCCAAATCCAGGCAGACTGGTCTCAGCGATAAACAGGGTAGTGTCAGCATGCCTCTGTCTCAGTATTGAGGCAGTCTCTCCCTGCATTCTATCACCTCTTTGTACTCTAGGTGGCAAGGTGCTGACGTAGGCATAGCATCTTCCCCAATGCTGAGGAGTTCCAGAGGCCGAGTTTCCTACCTGATGCTCCAGCAGTGATGGGGGGTCTTCATGAAGTGAGCCACGATCCCAACAGCATTCTCCTGCTTGTGTGTGACCTGCTACTTTCCATGCTTCCTGTGAGCCTTTAAATTGTTGGCCAGGAGTCAGAATAGACTCCTGTATAACCCTCAGCTTTGTCTTTGCATAGCATTACTCAGTAGATGGCAAGCTCAACAAAGGCAAGGAGGTTTTGTCTAGTTCCTTCACTGATGTATACCAAACAACTATGATATTAGACTAGTAATTGGCATGAAGCAGGAGCTCAGGGAGTGCTTATTGACTATCCTGCCTCCTTCTCTCATCTCTGGATTTCTCCTTACCTTCAAACTCAAGCTCTTAGGTTCCTATCTCAAATACCTAGGCTGGAGCTTTCTTCTGACTGAGAGTGTATGGTAGGGTGAAAAGTTCACAAATTTCATAGTCAGATGCATCTACACAAAATCTCCACTTGAAGTTACACCTACCTGAGAAAACTGCTTAATTTTTACCTGAGCTTTCTTATCCCTATCTCTGAAGTGGGTATAACATGGATAACAGGTAAATTTGTTTGAAGGATTGATCTATGTGTCTAAAGTCCCTTGTAGAATTCCTGGCACACATATCTGTTTCAGCAAATGTTACCCCTCCTCCTTTTCCCAAAGATAGGCTTGTTGTTGAGGATCAATGGATAACTTAAGTAGCACTTCCTGGATATTTATGTTGTCTAATAAATAGTAGTTCCTTTTGCTGTCCTTCTGTGCATTCAGTCATGAAAGAAAACATTCACAAACATCAAGCTAAGTGCTTGCGATACAAAGACGACTAGGCAATGCCCTCCAGGTATTCTTGAGTGGAGGGAGAACAGCTCAGCGGATAACCATACAAAACTAGAGGTGGGCAATAGTAAGGAGATGCACGGCACAACAAGAGCTCCAAGGTGGGTACTTGATTTGTGACTGCTTGACTCTACCCGTAAGAGAATTTTTGATCTGGTCCAGCCAACTGGAACCCGCTGTGGCAATGGTGCCCATGACTGACAATACTTAACTCTGTTGAGGTTTAAGATGAGCAAGTCATAGACCATCGGATATTAGGGTTGGAGCCTTCCACAAGCCCACCAGCGACTCTCGCAGTACCTCGCGCCCCTCTTCATTCCCTTCCCTTCTGCAGCAGCAAGTGTTTCTGCCAACTCTTCTCCCTCCTTCTATCCACTTCTAGCTCAGTAAGAGATTTAAGGTAACATTGCTCCAAGATTATTTTGTATTGGAAAGGGGAGGACACTACACTTACTGTACTTGGTGCCAGGCACCCTCCTGGGCACTTTGTCATTGCTCAGTCAGCTCTTACAGCAGCTCTGCAGGACAGATGAACATCGCTTTGCCCATTCCTCAGGTGTAGAAGCTGAAACTAGGAAATACTTGTTTCAAGCTAGCTCCTGAGTCACTGAGGAAACCTCCCCTGGGTGGGAGTAGCTCACACAATTGTGAAGGTCCAGGGGACAAATGTGTTCCACTGAGAGCAATGTCAGGAGCTAAAATCCGATCTGTGCTCTGTTCACCAAGATGGGCACCTGGCAGGGGCTGCGTCTGCCCGAGAAGCCGCACCTGCTTCTAATTCCCCAAGGGCACAATCTGTTTGCTGTGCGGTGTCAGTCAGGCTGCATCTGCCTTTCCCTTCTTTAGTCAAGGTGTGTGCAGTTGCCTCTTTGGGAAGCAGACTCAGCCTAGTCCATGGTTCACACAGTCCCAGCGATGCCCCGCAGCCTCCCACGCTTCAGCATTTCACTCTAAGGGAAGGAACCTGAGCCTGTGTCAGCTCTTACTGGGACTCTGCAAGATAGAACTATCATCCACATGCACTGGGTTAGAAAACAGACCTACAGAGGCCAAGTAGATTGCCTGAAATAATGTAAGTGCCGGAACAAGGATTTGAACTTAAAGCTCATGGCCCGGAGGTGCAAGCTCTTCCCATTACGCCAGGCTGCCTCGAGAGAGTAACCCCTTGCTCAGAGGCACAGAGCTACCTGGCAACACGGCTGGTCTCTGAGCCAAATTCAGTAATCAATTTGTCACTGGCTGGCTGAGGACAGTTCTGCTTACCTGTTTGGGGGCATACAACAGTCTACCCCAAAACACAGTGACTTAAAAAGTCATTGATGCTGTTGAATAGCTTCTACTTTGGCTCGAGTGCAGTGGCAATGGCTGGTCTCTGGTGTGTGTGGTCTCAACAAGGAGTGCTCCCTCAGCATCTGGGGATCCACTTTTATGATTTCCGTCACTCAAGAACTCAATGAGGGCTGTCACCCAGGGCCCTGCCCCACCACAGGAAAGCTCTCCATGGGAGTGGCTTGTGATTCCTCATAAGACAGCACTGAGCTCCAGGAGCAAGTGTGCTAAGAAGATCCACAAGGTTTTCTCATCATCTCCTATGTGCCAGAATGTCACCTCCCCTGGATTCTGTTGGTAGGAGAATCACTAAAGAAGGCGGCCCCGGGTTCAAGAGGGGGAAATTAGATTGTCTCAACGGAAAGAGTAGCAGAGAACATATTAGCTTCTCAAAATAGATTTCATTCAACTGCCACAGCATGGAACTGCCTCCCTGTGCAGACCACCCAGTGCCTCAGGGTGGGGATGGGTGAAGACTGGACAGGTGCCCTCACCCCTGATCTACAATAAATATGGTAGGCCAGCGCAGCTGAGCTGATCTCAAGCCCAGAGCTCCAGGGCACATCACAGTCCTGGCTGCCCCTCACTTGCGGAAAAAATCACCGGAGCGAAATCAGTCAGCATAGCATCTGGTCTCCATGCACTCGCTGACTCCAGCCAGGCCCTCGGCCGCTCACTGTCACAGGCACTAAATTCCCCTGGACATGCATGCCAGAGAAAGCCAGGGCTGAAACACACTAATAAATCCATCTGAACACTTGTGCTCTCCTGGGGCTTATCAGTATTTCAGTTCTAGTCACAAAAATAACATACTGTAAAAGACTGATTAGTCATCGGATAATTGAGTTCTTAAATGTCAAAAACAATATCGTATGAATATTCAACAGATCATGCTACTGAAACTTACCTGTTCCATCAACAATGACTAACATTTTCCCCCCATTGTTCTTTCCCAGAAATTATGTTAATATGACTTTTCTAGGGTGATGAATGTGGGTCTCTTTAAAACATATTGTCTTACAGGTTAATGCATAATGAGCTGGTTAAAGGAAAACTGCTCAGGAGTCAGGCTGGATTTCATCCGTCTGCATTAACTTTACCTCCCAGCTCAGAAAGGGGAGCATCCGAGTAGAATTCCTTCCAGCAACAGATAGACTTCAGAGCTCTACTCTTTGTGAATTCCATTTCTTATGGCATTTGTTTATTTATTTCTTGCCTCAGACCTGGCAGGAAGGGGCATTTGCACCATTTTCCTGCTATATAAGTTTCAGCAAGGGCCAAGGTTAGAGTTTTCTGGAAGGCTGGCGGATGTCTTAATTCCACAGGAAGTCAGGGTTGGGTGAATGAAGCGTATGCATGAACCTTCAGCTGTGTTTTTGGAACTTACACACACACACACACACACACACACACACCCCTCCTATAAAGGAGTGGGGGTGTGGGGCATGCAAATTGGAAGAAATTTTTCAAGCCTGGTGTCCAGTGAGGAGGGAGGTCCCCCAAACAGATCCTGCTTTCTGTTAGCCCAACCTCAGCAGATGCTGCAACAGCTGGAGCAGAGAGCAGCTTGGTGGAGTGGGAGCGGATGCTGGGGTCAGCTTGCAGGCCCTCCAGTATGTTGGGGGTCTTGCTCTTAGTAGGAACATCAGGCTATGCCAGGCACCAACTGCTTCTCCAGCCCGACACTGTCTGCTCCTGAGGTTACTCTGCCTCTTTCTAGCCAGAAACAGGAAGCCTTTGGATGGAAACTCCTCACTGCAGCCTGCAGGCTCGCCCAGCCCAGCCAAAGACAAGGGAAAGGGCAGGGCTGAAGGAGCCTGGGCTGGCGATCCGGCTCAAGGACCTCTGACCTGTTCACCAGCCTGAATCCAAGCCCCACTCGATCCCCAGCCTTCCTGCCTGTCCTGCCCTTGCTGCCTTAGCATCCGCTTCATCTTCCTTGATGAACAGAGTGGTGATCTGGCTTCTCAGTCCCGCTCTGTCCTCTCTCATCCATTCTGGCAAACAGTTACCAAAAGTTATACAGATGCAGATAAATAGCCTAGCTTTATGACAGCTAATAACGCCACCCATGTTTCTCAGTATGCACACACCTCCATGCCACCCCAGGCTTCTCTTCTAACGATGCCAGGCTTCCCAGATACAGCAACACAACATCCACTTACAGCAAAGACTTGAGATCCACCTCCCCGCCTCCACCTCCGAGATTCAAGGAACTCAAAGAGCCAGAGGAAGAAATTGAAATTATTCATTCAGCCCAGTTTCCTTCTGCCTGCTGCCCCTTCACACATACAGGCCTCGCTTTATCCCTGGCGAGGCTAACCTAGCAGCAGCAGATAATAAGCAGCCTGACTTGCGCAGGCGGGCAGGCCGTGAGGACTCAGCGTCCAGCCCAGGCAGAGCTCGTCCATCGGGCCTGGGGGCTGGGGGAGAAGAGCAAATCACAGAAGCTGGTTTTGCCCTCCAGGGGCTTCACTAGCCATTTTCAGAATAAAGGCCCCGTGGAAAGCTATGCTGAGCAAACTGCACAGGCTGGCAGGTTCCTCTTGTTCCAAGGGGAGGGCTCGAGCTCGGCTGCCAAGCCACAGGCAGCCCGGGCCCCACCCAAGCCAGTCAAGTGTTAGCAGCAGTGAGCTTGAGGCTTCTTAAGCATGTTTTTAATTACTGCGAAGACGTGTCATCTCTGGCGGCAGCATGGTTCTCAGTTACCCACATGCAGATTGATGCTCTCTGTATGAAGCGGTTAGCACAGACATTTAAAAACAATTAGGATCGTGGTGAGGCAGCTCAGAACGAGCTCATCGTGGAGAGTAGGGGAAGTGGGGCCATGATGCTCCCCAGCTAACGGAGTTATTTGTAATTTTGATGCGGGGATGATTGGTTTCTGTAATATTTTCCTTTTGATGTCAGATGGGACAGCAGCCACGGATACACACACTCATGCGCACATGCACATACACGCATGCACATACGCATGCACGCACACACACATGAATAGCACTCTCAGTTAAAAAGACAGATGCCATGTTAATGCCTTATCATGGCACTGGAATGAGGGGGGCTATGAAAAAGTTGGCCATCTCTTGTGTAAAGCCCCTGGTGTGCCCAGTGAAATGAGTGGCAGAGCAGGAGGCTCCAGGCTTGGTCAGAACTGAGTGGGCACATGGGGGAGTCCTCAGCTCTAAGCCAGCCCTGCTGTGCAGAGCCCGCAGCAGGGACCAGGCCACCTAAGTTCCAGAAGTGGTCCAAGAACCAAGAGAAGGCCTGAGAGAAAGCCTCCTGGGGAGCGAGGTGGCCCTCCCTGGTGGCACCTGCAAGTGCGTGTCCTCGTTCATGGCAGCCTGAGGCCACACCTGGAGAGTCTTCAAGGGGTGCTGGTGGAGACCTCTGAATCTAGTTTCCAGGGCATAAGACGCTGTGGACAGTGCTCCTGTTCGCCCTGAACTGCATCCTCTCCAAACATATGTTGGAATCCAAAATCCCAGAGCCCCCAAGTACAGCCTTATGTGTAAATAAAGTCTCTGGAAGAAATTAAGTTAGAATGAGGTCCTTGAGATTAAAGACCTCATCGTAGCAGCCCCAGCCCAGGGCATGCTGGTGGATGCCTGTAATTTCAGGACTGGGGAGGCTGAAAACAGGAGGATCACTACAAGTCTGAGCTGCTTAGTGAGACCCTGTACCA
>NDGN011262935.1:0-23658 GCA_002564285.1 Tympanoctomys barrerae | reverse complement strand
CGTCTTTTTTCTTTTTTTAAAGTGATAGCCTGTAGATATTTTATTGTGAGCTACTAACAATGGGTGTGAGTCTTATGATCTCTTCATTGCATTTGTTCATCTTATCTATTTAAATTTATGTCACCCCACTTCAAGTATTAGTGTATAATTTATCTATATGAACACTTTTCATTACTTTTGTAATTTTATTAATTCTTCAGATCGTAGAGCAGTTGGCCTCGGCCATTTCTCTTTAGGAGGTTTCTACTGACCATTAAGTCAAAAGCTGCGAGTGCTGTAAGCCGCCGCGGGCCTGAGCATCAGACTGCTTTCCAGGGCTTACTACTTCGCTGCTGTTTAGCTGCAGATCATCTGCTGGCTGAGTGGAGCAGGGTGGGCGGGTGCAGAGAGGGCAGCTGTCCTGAGAACTGGGACTTGCGCTGTGTCGTAGAGGCTCCCGCAGTTCACTGTGCTTACCCCTGGGACTGCTTGTGAGGAACGTAGGTCTCAAGCGTCCTCCAGAGCTTTGGAGTTGGTCTGGGGTAGACTTACATTTCAGTTGGTATCTTCTTCATGAACAGTACAAGTGATCTTCACAGCATTTGCTAAGTGCTAGCTTACCGAATTACACACACCGGCTTTATTCTCTTTCCTTCTCCTCCTCTTCCTCTTATTTCTAGTCTACAGAAGGAAATTTGGAGGGATTTAACACATAGAAAATTCTTACTTCTGTATAGGGCTTTTAGTTGGAAATAGTAAAAATTAACTCTGACTGCTTCAAAGAGAACAGGAATAAATTAAAGGGGATTAAATAGCTCAGAATTCCTCAGAGAAGGCTGGGAAATTAAGCTTAAAGACCCAGAGAGGAGAAGCAACACCCCACATCGACTCAGCTGCTACAGAGGATAAACCATTGCTACACTCTTGGGATAGGTTAGGGGCAACTTAGGCAATGCCCCAATTCTAGGCTCCAGATGGCGCCCCCAGGAGGCCATGCCCACTGCCAGTCGCGTCAGAGGCGGTGCTGTGGCGCTGTCACTCAGTGTACGGCTAGGGGCCTGTCACCTGGGACCGCTTCACTGGGTTGGTTCCGCAGGCCTTGGCCTAGTGTGTGCTGTGTTCCAGGAGGCTGCAGAGCAGCAGCCAGATCTGGAGCGCGGCAGGCCCCCTGCCCCTCAGGCACCCAGAGACTCCAGTCGGGGAGACAGCGCTTCACCAGAGTGAATGGGGTCAAAAGAATAACAACTCTAAGCCGTCTTTCTTTCTTTGTTTGGGAAAATCTGGAGCTTTCTCACCTCCTAATGCTGATTATGAGCTTATAGTGTTGAAGTACAGTTCCTGTGACTGAAAAACCAGCTTTTGTGTATCTAAACTTTAGCATATAATTTATAAGAATCTTCTTAAAAGAAAGGTTTAGTTTCATGTTCTTCCAATTTTTGGATTTCTGTTTGAAAATTAATTCTGATATCCAAGTTGGTGGGAAAAAAAACGTTTTCTTCCTGCCAGGAAAAAAATACAGCAAATAACTTAAAACTCTTCTGAGACTTTTGTGGGAAAAATCAGTGAGAAAGAGGAGAAAAATCCTTCTTTCATAGAGAAATATTATTAAATGAATTTTATGGTGAGAAAAAAATTTGGATGGATAGGGTTTGTATGTGTTTTACCAAGACATTTCCTGCATAAAAGTATGGAAAGAGTTCTTTGTCTACTGGGCTGGGGCATGTCCTGAAAAGTGGTTTGTTCTCTGCTTATGTGTTTCTTTGTTGATAGGTATTCTGATAACAAATATACTGGGGAAAGAGGCCCTTTATTTGATACCCTTAAAATAGGAAAAACAGAAAAATCAGCAAAAAAGTACTTCATTTGGCATACATTTATTAAATGTCAACTCTACAAGCATATGTATCATATGGCTATCACCTTTGGGAAGTTCACAGAGAATTGAGAACTCAGAAATAATTGGATTATAAAAATACATAAAAAACTGTGGCACAGTGCAAATAGAGAGACACAGTGCATATTTAACAAAATGGGAGACTCAAAGCTGGCTTCAGAGTGGATGATTTCTTTATCTTAGAGACAGAGGGAGTTAGCCCAATGCTGGGAATGAGATGCATGCCAGAGATTAGTGTGAGCTGGGCTGTCAGGAGGCTGCCCCTAGGGAAACTGTAGGGAGAGCAGACCACGAGAAGGACTGCCCAGCGCTAAGACTGTAGGGGGCTGGGAGCAGGGGCCAGGCTGAGTGAGGTCGGGTCTCGACTCTGAGGACAGTGGGGAACCTGATGTGAGGTGATGGATGGCCAGATTAGGTAAGTGTTGTTTACTGTTTAAATACAGATATGTAGCAAGCTAGGCAATGAAGAAAGGAATGTGAGACTGGGACAGTGATCCCATAAGGAAATGGGGGGCAGGAAACTGCAGGTGGAGGCAAGAAGACAGATTCACAATCACTTACTGAGAGGGCTGAGGAGACAGAGGCCCTCGCCGAGTGTGAGGGGTCCAGGAAGCGCTCAGCAATCTCTAGGTATCTGGTTTGGGCAGCTGAAAGGGCAGAGCTGCCCCTTACCAACACATGCTGCTTCTTGGGGTGAATGGCTATGAGCTGAGCTTCGGGTGCACACTAAGAAGGAAGTCTAAGGAGCAATGCACCACTGACCAGGGTGGGAGAGGAGCTCAGAGGAGGGTGGACTTACTGGTCTGTAGCATTGTTCAAGCCTCTGGTGAGGGTGAGACTGGGCAGGGCAGCTGCGAGGAGGGAGAAGACGGGACTGGGATTTCCAGTATGTAGGGAGAAAGTAGCAGCAGCGGGATCCGTGGCAGAGACAGGCTGGACTGGCAGAGTGGGAAGGCTGCTCTGTGCCACCAAGTCCTGGGGTCCCACCATGTTGTCTCCCCAGATAAACTGGCTTCTCCCTGTCCTCGGTCACGATTTCTCTTCTCTGTGCTGTGCGATGAGAGCTCGTATCTGCACAGTCCCCAAGTCTGCTCAGCCTTGCAGACTGACTCTGCACAGACTTCTTGGACCTATACCTCTGACACTTTTGGCCACATGCTCCTGCCAGGGGCACGTTCAGCAGTACCGGAGATATTCGGGGCTGGTGCAGTCGAGGGAGAAGACGATCGCTCCTGACACCTGGTGGTAGAGGCCAAGTGCCGCGCAGCACCCTGCAGAGCGAAGGACTGGTCTTTCTTCTCTAACAAAGAACTTCTCTGCCCAGTACATTAGCAGTGCAGATGCTGAAAAGCCTTGGCTGTGCATCATGCTTTCTGTGGTTGTATACTAATAAAATGTTTCTAGCTCCAGTTTGGACCCTGAGTTTGTCACTGGATAGCTACAGATTTTGAGGGGAAGTGTCTTAGTTACTTTCCTTTCTTTGCTGGGACAAAATACCCAACACCCCTAAATTAAGGAAGGAAAGGTTTGTTTAGCGCACAGTGGAGGTTTCAGTCTGCACTCTGCTGGCTCCAAGGCAGCGGGGCATGTGGAAGACGGCAGCAGTTCATGGTGCTGGACAAACAGCAAAGAGCAAAGGCAGGCCCAGCAGCCGAGGCAGCTAGCAAGCCTCTCTCCCTTCCTTACACTGCATGCAGATTACCCTCCCCAGGGCGGTGTAGCACTTGCACCCATAATCTCCACATTGGATCATGAATTAATCACAAATTCTAGAATCCTCCACAGTAACTGCATGAGGCTGTGTGTGTGTGTGTGTGTGTGTGAGAGAGAGAGAGAGACACCTAGACACAAAGCATAACAGGAAGAGAATGGAATTCATCATGGAAATTTCTCCCACAAGGGATAGCAGAAGATGGAAACTAGGAAGATGACATCCTTACCAGGTAAGTCGTCAGCTTCCACTGCTTGGGAGAGGTCTAGTGAGGCAGGACTGGGAGGTGCTTCCAGAGCTTAAGGTCTCTGACTTCGCCAGTAAGTGTTACTGGCAGCATTTGGCTGAGAGGATGAAAAGGGACTGTCTTGAGTGGAGGATGGGGAGATGAAAGCGTCCTTGTTGGATTCCATCTCTGTGGCTATTGAGTGGAAGCAAGGAAGATAGAGAGATGGCTAGGTAGATGCATGGGCCTGGGAACCAGGCTGCACATGTTTCTGTAATACACAGAGAGGTTGGTAAGACGGTATCTGAAGACTAGGCAAAACTGGAAAGTGTCAGGATTAAGTCTCTGAGGATGGTGTGCCACAGGCCAAGTCTCTGGTTCAGAAGTGGTTATTTCTCCACTATTATATGAAGATGTGGAAGACAGTCAATAGATACAAATAAGTTTGTAAAACCTGCTGCTTCGATGAGGAGACAGGGAGACTAGAGCTCCTGCTTTCATGGCTTTTTTCTTCATTTCTTATCTAAAATTTGGTGCTGCTGTTGGTGACTTCAGAAAAAAGAAGCAGTCCTAAACTTTGAACAGGGGCTGGGGAGATGGCTCCGTAGAATAAGCATTTCCCCGGCAACACAAGGGTCTGAGTTCAATCCCTGGTTCCGAAAAAAAAAAAAAGAGCCTAAAGTTTGAAAAATGAAAATCAAATGGAAGAAGGAGCCAACCATCCTCTTGTACTGTCTCAGAGCACCTTCTAGGGAGCTGGGGGCGCGGTGCACCTGTCCACCCACCCATGAGTCGGCCAGACTCTTCTTGTGGTGACGCAATCCCCAGGAAGCCAACTTGGAGGACAGGCTTGTTTTGGTTCATGGGTTAGAGTTTTCAGTCCACGGTTTCTTGGCTCTGTTGTTCTGGGCCAGAGGCAAGGCAGAGAGTCACGGCGACAGCAGAATGCGGTGGAGCAGAGCAGCTCATGTTGTGGCAGTCAGGCCAGAAGAGAGAGAGGGCGGGGCAGGGCCAAGGTCTGCCCTTGCAGAGCTCGCCCCAGGGAGCTGTGCCTCCCCACAAGGACTCACCTCCAGGGTGCCCCCGCCTCCTCGTGGTCCATTCAGTTTATGAAGCCATCCGTGGATTAATTCATGTATGAGATCAGAGACCTCAGCATCAACTCCTTTTCCACAAGTTGAACCTCTGAGAGCCTTTGGAGGATGGGTTAGGCCCAAACCGTAACAACATCCTACCACAAAGCCCAGCAGGACACTTAGGCAGAGGGGACCACGCGGGCATGACAGCATTTCTGCCCAGGGCCTTTTTCTTGCCTGCTCTCGCCAAATTTCCGGAAGGGTCCCCAGAGAGCCTGACGTTCGTCTGCAGTGGACATCTCTCACGTGTGCTATGTGTTTGTACTGCTGTCTTGCCATGCTACGGAGGCCTTTGGTACCTCAGGAGAAGGCTGCTCTCAGGTGGGGCTCGTCGTGTACCGGACTTGGGCCCTGGCAGCAAAATCTTTTGCATCAGTGATTCAAACAGTGCCATAGTGAGTGTGTTGTTGTTTTCATACCACGTTGTTGACATTTCTGTGACTAGTTTAGTAGCTCATAGAGACAACAGAGTGGGACATTTGAAATAGGTGTCACAGTAGGATGTGCAGGAAAAGCCAGCCCAGCAGGCTGCCCCCTGCTCCACCTCCTTGCAAGAATGGCTTCAGAATTCTTTGCTCTAACAGTTTGGGTTTTGGAAATACTTGTGTTACTGGCCTCTGGCCACGGACCCGGCACAAAGGGAGCACCAGTGTTTTTGTTTGCATTTTTAAACTCTTGCAAAGGTGATAAAGTCATGTTACCCACTGGTAGATGTAACAGACAGTGCTATGCAGAGAGTGCACGTTTAAGTGTGCCTTTCCTCTTTACGTAAAAGTGCATGCTAACGATCGCTAGATAATTAAAATTAAACTATATTCCATAGACAAACAAATTAAGGCAGAGCAAATTGCATGCATGCCTCCCTAAACAGCATACACATTATCAGAGAGGGCAACCCTAATTATTCAAGGATGTAGCAGCTGCTATTGAAGGCGCTATTGATTGTTTTATGGTGAAAAGTGTCTTCAGTATTAATGGGCAATATTTGCTTGCAAGCCACATTCTTTGTAACACTATAGAAATTAAGGAGGAAGCCGGATCAATGAGATCCAATAACTTGCACACTAATCAGAATGTACAAATCAATAATCATGATCTACTGGTATTATTTTAACATTTAGGATTTTTTTTGCTGTTATTTATGTATTTATTTATTGTACAATACAGGGATTAAACCTGGGAACTTTACTCTGAGCTGTATTCCCAGATCTTTTCTTTTTTAAAAATTAAATCCCTAAGGTACAGTATTGAACAATAAGGTCATGCTAGAGAAAGAGGATGTAGAATAGCACCTTGATGGAATCCAGAAAAACAGACAAGCAAATAAAAACCACAGCATTCTCTTGTCAAATGTACACTACATTAAAAATCTATAACTCCTCAAATCAAACCATGAACAAGTGTAGCCTCTGAAGAATTGAGCATTAATTTACATTACTCTTATATTATTTACATAAGTCAACAGTTTACTATAACTAAATGGCAATAATATATTTTAATTTTAATAACATTTAGTTTTAATTATGAAGTATGCATAGATTTTATTGGTAACATACATTTTATTGGTAACACGTTATGTCATTTCTGACCAGTTCAGCCATCAGCTCTTTGGTTTGCCTGTTTGCTTCTTTGGAGTCCAACACAGCTGTTACTCTACATGTCCCTTCCTCTAGCTTGCCTTTGTTATGCAGTACTGCGCCTCAGTGATTTTTGATAATAGTGTACACAGGTCTCTCTCAATATTTCTGCCAGTTCATATCCATTTTTCTCTTAAAAACTATTGAAGCAATAAATACCTTTGGTTTAAAAACAAAAATGCTTAAGAAAGCCTTTGTGAAGTAGAAGTTTCCTATATGGGACCAACCTGACCCCATCCACGCACAGCCACCCTGGGTACTTGCTAGGCCAACCCTGCCCTCAGGCACGGCCACCCTGGGTACTCGCTAGGCCAACCCTGCCCTCAGGCACGGCCACCCTGGGTTCTTGCTAGCTATCACTTCTTGACAAAAGTTACTTTAAGAAAATTGAATAGAAAATCATCCTAAATGCCACCATTATTAATAGCTTAGTTTCTTACCTATTGATTTAAATTACACCCTGCCTGTACCGTAGTTTCCCATTGATTCCTTTTTTCAGAGAATCTCTTTCTCTCTGAATATATCATTAAAAAAAACCACTTTATTATTGTACATATTTATGGAGTACAGTATGATGATTCCATATACATATGTAATATGCAATGATGAACTCAGGGTGATTAACATTATTTCTTTAACATTTAAGAATTTTTATTAGTATTTAATAATTGTACAAATTTGTGGAGTACAGTGTGATATTTCAATACACACGTGTCGTGCGTACCAATCAAGTCAGGGTAATGAATCCTGCTAGCTCCTTAGCAGAAGCAATTCTGAACGACAACAAAAAAAGCTCAAAGTTGTGGACATCACATTGTCTGACTTCAAGATACACTACAAAGCTGTAGTGAGCAGTACAGCATGATACTGGGATAAAAACAGACACAAAGACCAAAGAAACAGAACTGAGTGTTGAAAATAATCTTATGTATTTGAAGCTAACTGTTTCTCAACAAAGGCGTCTCGTCTTCACACACTTTAAGTAAGTGGTGCTCGGACAACTGCATATTCATGTGCCAACACCTGAAGCTGGGGCCCTGTGCCTCACCTATGCAATCCTCAGCTTAAGGGGGCCAAGGCCTCACTTAAGACCCGAGACCTTGCGAGCAGTAGAAGGAAACAGGCGAAGTGCTCCCAGCCACCCGTGTAGGCAGCGGCATTCAGGTTAGGCTCACAGAACAAGGCAACAGCGCGCAAGTGGAGTCGCGAGCAGCAAGACACTGCGCACAGGAAAGGACACAGCGAACAGACAGGCGAGTGCCTGTGGACAGGGAGGCACGCGCGCTGTTAGCATAAGGACCTTTGCCAAAGGGTTAGTATCCTTAACTTTAAGAACTCAGTAAATTTAGCGAGGGGAAGCTGAATTATGTAAAAGTGAGCAAGTAATATGAATAGATATTTCTTAAAAGACATTCAAATGATCAGTAAATTTATGAAGAAAAACACTCACATTACTCTTCTATGTAAGGAAGCACAAATCGGAAGAACAAGGACACCATCTCATCCCACTTAAAGAAGTTGTTATGAAAAGAAAACAAGTAGTACAATAGAAGGGAGGAGATGGAGAAAGGGGAAGACTGGGACTGCCCTGCTCGTGGGCTGGTCAATTTGTACAGCCACATGGAGAACCTATTAATAGGCTCCTCATGAATCAGAAGCAGGCCTGTCCTGTGATCCAGCTGCTGCATTGCTGGTGCAGGTCCTGAAGCAATCAGACCGGCATACCAGTAAGGTCGCCACACCTTTGTTAATAACTGCTCGCAACAGTTATCCTACAGAACGAACCTAGGTGCCAATCAGCATGCAAATAGAGGGCCAGCCGTGGCCGCACGTGCCTGCCAGGCCAGCACATGGGAGGCTGAGACAGGCGAGCCGCTGCTGAGTTCAGGCCAGCTTGAGCTACATAGTAGTTCAAGGCCAGTCTGGGATACGTGGCAAGACTTGTCTCAGAAAACAAAACAAAATAAAAGAAGAAACAATGCCTCAGATCAACAGGTAAAGAAAATGTGTGTATACAAAATAGGGTAGTATTCAACCATTGAAAAGAATGATATTCTATCACTGGTAGTAAAACGGATGGAACGGGGTCATTATGCTAACTGAAATAAGCTGAGACACACAAAACAAATACCACACATACTCTCTTATTTGTGGCAGTTAACAAAAGTCAACCTGAATATAAAATAATGTAACGGGGTATTACTCTGTGTTGGGAGCCTTTGCAATTTACTCTTCAAGCTGGTCATAAAATATGTAATAGGTTCTTCTGAACTGCAGGCATCCCACTGAACGGCGCAACACTAGAACATATGAATTCTGCCTACGTGTGTTTGTGTCGGTACTATGCAACATGCTTGTACCTCACACGAACACACGTGACCTCTGAAGAACTGATAGGGAGCTGAGCTGGTTAGATATGATGGAACATGCTACCAATAAAATGTATGCAGTCTTTGTAATTAAAGCTAAATGCTAGTAAAATAAAAATAGTATTAAGACTTAGTTTTAGTAAACTAAATGTTTACTAAACTAAACACTAGAAATGTAACATTAGAATCAGTTTGTTAGATTTCATGAAGAATCCCTGGTTCCTCCGCCTATTCATCCTGGCCAAGTTTACCTGAAATGACAAGGTTCTTGACAAATTACACTGACTGGACGTTTCTGTTTCAATTTGTTATGTGTGTTATAAATATTTACATGAAGTTAATTTTGCTTAGTGCCTCTGCAGGCGTGGCTCTGGAGACGGGGCTGCCAGATAACATACTGGCTATCGAGTTAAGTCTGACTATCTGATAAATAATTTATTATGTCAAATACAACATTTGAGATGCATTTTTCCATACAATTCTTGAAACTGATTACACTAAAATTATTTGTTATCTTGATGTAACTTTGACTAAGTGTCCTGCATTTTGCTCTACTCTAGCTGGTGGCCCCGTCTGGGAGGCCTCACGAGCAGGCGCAGCTGTTACGGCGTGCAGAAAGCCAAAGCGACGGAGTGCACCAGCGAAGGACAGTGCAGGAGCAGAGGGAAGCCGTTTTCACAGAGGAGATTTTCATGGTTTTCATTTGCACACTTGTTCTGTCCAGGTTTGGAAACGATCGGGTTTTCAACCGAGCTCTTCTATGTAAGGCCCGATCGGGTTTTCAACCGAGCTCTTCTATGTAAGGCCCTGTGAGGAAGTGAATATCTAACAAAATTCCTTTAATGTTGACCAGCAATTATTTTAGGATTGCTGCCACTTTTTGTGTTACATGTTTGGGCCAGTTTCAGTACAGCTTTTGTACAAACTCTGAAGGCAATGGACCAGCGAGGAACGAGGGTCCTGGATTTGAATATTACTTCTGCTCCTAAGTAAGTAATATTTCTGACTGTGTCAATCATCGAGTCAAGACTGTTTGCAAATGTCCTAATTTTCATGGTCCAGGTATATGGTAGGATTCCCCTTCCCAGCCTAAAGCATGGCTGTCCTCATTTGGGTAATGGAATATGACTGCTCCCAAACTCAGTTCTGAAAGGAAAGAGGGCACTAAGTGTCTCCTGGCCAGGGCGGGGTGGAAGCTTGGGTGTAGGTGCATGTGGGGTGTTTTGTTTCATTTCGACTTTTAATGGGAAACGTATGATCATGCTTAAAGGCTAGCTGGACGGAGGCCTTGTAGTAAGAGCAAGGGAAGTTTGTTCCAAAGGGGTGGGGCTGGGAAAGGGATGGTCATCTGGGGTAGAAGACAGTATGGCCCTGAGGCAAAAGTGGAAGAGCTGGGCAGGCAGGGGGCAGTCGGGTGTGCACAAGAAGCAAAAGTTGATGTGGACGTGGAAACACATGGGGAGCGGCAGGCATGTGCATGTAAACATTAAACCTTTTAAAGATAGTAAGGATGTTTTTCCAAGTTGGCCAGTGTGCCGAAACACAGCAAGCGAGCCTTGAAAATGTACGACCCTCCGTTTCCATAAAGGGTACGGCTGTGTTCCTGTTCACTTGAGCCAGGGCTTCTGCTTTGTGGCTGGGGGACAGTCATTTGAATTTGAGCTTTGTTATAGTCAGCTGCCTTGTCTGCTCACGCTACAGGCTCGGCTGAAGCCGTAGAAGCTTCTGAGGGGCAGACACTGTGAGGCCCTCGGGACACGCCCGGACGCTGCCTGCGCTGGACCCCTTTGTGCTTTGGTGACGCCTTCCATCGGAAGCTACATCTCAGGCAGCTTGGGGTGCTGTAACAGAATGCTCTCAGCGAGACCTTCAGCTACAGACAGTTGCTCCTCAAGTTGTGGAGCTTCCGGGGCTGAGCTCAGGTTGCCCACATGGCTGGGCGCTACGTGGGTTCCATGCTGGCTTGCAGGGCTGCCTCTGGTGCCCTCTCACTATGGCCTTGTGTAGGGAGGGGCATCAGGAGAGAGGGAAAGGGTGAAAGGCGGGGGGGGAGAGACCCCGAAGGCACACCCCTCGGTCTCCCTTCGTGTAGGGGCGTGGACTCCACCCTGAAGACCTCGCCGTCACGGCCTCATCTCCACCTCGAGCACACCCGCAGGTCAGCCTTCCTCCAAAGAGCGCATGTTAGGGATCAGGGTTCAGCATACACGGTTCAGGGGGTGCAGGCGTTCCGCCCATGATTCCCTATGATCCCAGAAGATTTGTTTTTCTTAGAATAACCCTGCTCCTTCACATCTGGTTAATTGGGAACCTTAATCAGTGTCTACCCAAGAGGTCCGGGGAGTCATACTTTAATGAAAGACGTGCACTCTGAAAAGCCCACGTGGAAACCTTCGCTTGTGTGTGTTTAGCTGAACACATGACTGCGCTTCTGCATAACCCCCAAGGCTCCGACTCTTCTTCCTGCTCCTTTCCAAGGTATTTTTTTTAAATTTATTTTTATTTTTTAAATTTTTGCTGTGCACTCACAAGAATTCTTATTTTCTTCAGGCAAAACTTCCTGAAGTCAAAAGTGGGAGTTTTGTTGGATACTGTCTGCCTGTTACTTCTTTACAAAGCTGTTTTTCGATGTGCTGTCAGTGTCAAAACGACCTTCTAAATAGTTGAATTATTAAAAAGTTTAGAGGCAGCTTGGGATCTGGAAAGGAACCCAGAGAAGAAGGAAGTGGCGTGGGGGAGAGAGCTGCCTCAGGTTGCCTAGTGACAGACAAGGAAGCTCCAAAGGCAGGGTGCTTCCCAGCCGCCGGCAAGCCCACGCACGAGTGATCAGGGTGGACATGGTCAGGCCTCGAGGTGACGGGTGGCGTCTGAAAACCAGATTGCGCAGCTCGATGGCAAGGGCTCTGTGCGCATGCTGAGCCGCTTTCCCTCTCTCTCCTCAGCTGCTGCGGTAAATGTATGCCCTCCGCCCAGACTGCTTCAGCTCGCTTTCCTGCGGCAAAAGCTTGAGGTGGTGGTGATGTGCTCGCTTCTGCGCCTGGCTGAGCGTGTGCGGCAGGCTTGGGATTCAAATGCAGCCAGGACTGGGTGCGGGCCTGTCTGGGCCTTTGTCCTTTCCATATGCCAAAAGGTAGGAGGAGGTGACAGTGAACCCTGGCTTCCCTGTCCTCAGTTCTGTGATTCTTAGCCACTAAATGGGAAGCAGGTGAAGGGCATTTTACATAAAACTAAAAAACTCATTATTTTGCATTTTACCAAGAAATTGCTTGAAGCTAACAGAAGTAATATTTGAGTTAACAGGAAAGCTAAATTTGTTTTTCAAAAGATTAATTTCAGCAAAGAGCTTAGCCGTGAAGCCCTTGTGGGTTTCGCTGATTTTCTTCTGGGATGCCAGACATACTCGTGGCTGAACCATGCAAGAATCAGGTTCTGTTGTGTTTTATTAAATTAGGGCAACTGAATGTCCTTAAAGTTAAAACTTAAGCTAGCTGGCACATGTGCAACGTTTGCACTGTTTTTGTTCTGTTCAAGTAAATTATAGTGGTTGATATACGAAGTCAGTAGGTACAATGCAGCCAGATTACGTAGGAAACGCCTCTCAAAAGACGGCTGTGGCTCCTCCTAAAGTCACCCTCTTCACGGCGGATGCACACCAACCAAGACAGCGGTTCACCAGGCTTCTCAGGTGTGCTAAGAGGGTGCAGCTGGCATGAGCTTTAGACAGCTGGGAACATTTCCAAGGTATTCCAGGAGTACAACATCCATCTTGCCTCATTATATTAAGTAGAGTTTAACGTAGAGGGTAGAAGCACCACTCCGGAGTCCCTGACTCTGGGGACTCTGCTTGCTAAGTGACCTTGGCCTACACAGTTTCTCTCTCGCAGTTTCTTCATCTGGAAATTAGACACAATGGTGAGCACTGAATGAATCTGTATAGTCGAGTGTTAAACATGTTGATATATATTTTCTTTCTGTGTTTTAGGGAAGGGCCTACAGGGTGCTCAGGGTCTCACCACTAGATCAGACTCATAGTGATCCACCTGTTTACAGCCTCTCAAGAGCTGGGATTACAGGTACACGCCACCACGCCCAGTCTCAACTGCCATCTCAGTGCACCTGGGGGGTGGGGCAGGTACAGCAGGCTGGGGATCGAAGCCCTGGCCCCTGCGCCTGCTTGCAGGCACTTTCATCCACTGAGCTATTTGGCTGGCCCCCAAGTTGATATGTTGAGAGGCTTAGAATACTGTCTTGCACCTAGTAGTACTAACGTGTTAGTTGTTATTACTATTGTCATATCACCACTACCATCGTGTTTATGGCTTATAAATGTGCAGTCGAGCAAACCAGTATTGAAGGAAGACTGCAAAAGCCTAAAAACTTGCTGTTTCTTTCGATATTATAGCCCATGCACCACTGATCACACCACAGTGGCAGAGACCTGGAATTCTGGGCCCCGTCTTGACCATGCACCTCCATCTAATCCAGGGCAATTACCTCCATCTAATCCAGGGCAATTACATACTGAAGCTACTTCTTGCTCATAGCATGGCCTAGTGCATACTACGTAGCTGCCCGCGGAGGTACTGCCCTGAGATATGGATCTAGTTTCCGTCCACTGGGTGCCGTCGTAAGTCTGTGGAGAAGAGAGGAGAGGCCTTCTGTCCTGGCCCAGACGCGCTTGCACTGGCCAGCAGGAGTCATGCGGTCTCGTTCAGATCCCAAGTGAGGCTCTGACAGGTGTGCAGGAAGAAGAACCAGGGCCAGCACAGTCTCAGCCCACATGGGTCTGTGGACTCATCTTTCATGGAACTCTGAACAAGTCAGCATATAAAACTGTTCCAGGCAACATTAGCTTCATTTTACGGTCTGAATGCCATTGAACCTTGTCCTGTTCCTGGAGAGCTCTGACACTGGTCTTTGATAAAGAATTTTCTCCTAGGAAATTGTTAGTACTTTTCTTATGGAAACTGAATGAGCTCAAGCTTCTCCGCCTCAGGCGTGTACTGCGAGGACGTCCAGAGCCACATTTGCTGCCCGTCTGCAGCGACTGCCTTCCTTGCTCAATTTTGTGTCTCATAGGTTTGGTCTCCCTAAGTTGTTTGTTTCGTAACTAGTTTATGCTACTTTTGGCCAGTTTTATAAGTTATTATAAGTCATAATAAAAATTTTTGGAACAAGATGAAAATAAGTAAATATGCTTAAGTAAATAGAGACCTTCAAGTGGAAGGACCTCTGAGAATTATTTATCACTGAGTCCATTTATCATGGACAAGATAAACATACGCACCATTAGCCACAGCTCAAGTTGGTTAGGACTCTCAGCATGGGGGGCTGGAGCAGAGTCCACGGCGAGGCTGACCGGAGAGACCAGACAGAGAGGGAGAGAGAAAGGCATCCACCCCGTCACAAACCCTTCTCCTAATGTCAGGTTAGGAAGAAGCACTTGGGGAGGGATGTAAACCCCTCCCCCCGCTATACATTTTTCCTCCATAAAACACACAGTTAAAGGCAGAATGTTTTAAATCTATCTCAGATATAAATATTTAAGAAAAGGGCCAGCCCGGTTTCCTCAGAATATCAATCAGTTCCTGAAGTTTAAGTTCCAAGTCGCACTGTTTGGCTCTGGAATGCCCCCCAAAGGCTCACACGTGAAAGGCTTGGCTCCTAACGCCGAAACATCCAGAGGGAGGCTTTGGAGGACTAACCGATCAGGAGGGCTCTGGGCTCTTGAATTAGTCCACTGACGGGCTCCTGACTGAATAAACTGCTGGCAGATGAGAGGCAGCACAGGATGTGAAGGCCTGCTAAGTGCCGGAAGTAGGTCACTGGGAGTGTGACCGGGAAGGAAACGCTTGCCCCTGCCCGGCCTGCTTGTGGAGGGCAGCTTGGGCTCGCCACACCCTCCTACTGACATGCCAGGCTGCCCTCCCTCAGGACCAGAGTGATGGAGGCAAGTGACATAGCCTGAGGCCTCCGAGGCCGCGAGCCCAAGTAAATCTTTCCTCCTTCATGCTTTTTTCTTCAGGAGTTTTGTCACAGTGACGGAAAGCTGGCGAGCACACAAGTATTGCTCTGCTGAATTGTTCTTGGGCTGAGGTGGAGAGCTGGCCACAGAGAAGCTGGGTGCAAGCCCGGCTACTGGAGGTGTCTCTTCTTGGGAAAGGCGCTAACCGGAGTATCCTTCCCGAAAATCGCTTCTAGTTACTCTAAGGTTTTATTTTCCTTTTTTGACTGGATTATCCCAAAATAACAGCATCAGGGAAAGGCAGAATACGAGAGAGCGAGAGAGAGAGTGAGAGAA
Source organism: Tympanoctomys barrerae (assembly GCA_002564285.1). Classification (NCBI taxonomy): domain Eukaryota; kingdom Metazoa; phylum Chordata; class Mammalia; order Rodentia; family Octodontidae; genus Tympanoctomys; species Tympanoctomys barrerae. The sequence goes on along the minus strand of NDGN011262935.1, from coordinate 8,405 downwards.
TTTTTCACTGCACTACATATTTGTTGAATTTGAATTGGAAATTGGAGAATACTAACTAGCTTAACCAATGCAATTATGCAGACTTTGCAAATAGAGAGGGAAAACATACTGACCTTAGTGTTAAGAGAGATTGAAATTAGTTGAAAGATGGATTATTTACCTTAGGCCCAGGTCCTCCCAGCTGTGCTTCTGGCCTTTTCTGTGGTTGGTCAGTCTCTTTGCTTACATGCCTCTTGTAAGTTAGAAAACCAGTGTTCAGCTCTGAGATGTCCTCAGCTCCACGTTGTCATGCCCTTGCATAGGATGGTAGGTTTGCTGTGCGGGAGTGAACTATGATCACTCACTCCTGGGATGGAATTACAAAAGACTTTAGCTTCTGCCTTGGGCTGCCTCTGTCTCTGTCTCTCTGTCTGTGTCTGTGTCTCTGTCTCTGTCCCTCTGTCTTTTCATCTCTCTTATCTCTTTCTCTGGACAGACTACGTGACCATTCAGCTCTACCCAGAGGCGCACAGTGAGGGCGTGTGACTTCCAGCCAGTGTCAGTGAGGCCAGTCATAGTAGTGGGGGACCGAGAAGCAGAGTCTCTAGTCCAGGTGACAACCGCTGCCCCAAGTAGGAAGCTGGAGCCAGAACCACCCAGCTGACTTTTCTCAATTCTTGATGATCAAGAAACTCTAAGATAATAAATGCTTGTTGTGTTTGTCTGCTAAATTTGAGGGGTAATTTGTCATGCAGCCATAGATAACAAATATGGTGAGATAAATCTTTTCTCTCACACATCAGAAAGTAACTCACTGGCTTTTCTTGAACACCCAGAGATCCCTGACTTTTCTTTCAACTTCAATTTCTTTTCTCTTTTCCACCTTAATCTGTATTCGTTTCACTTGGTACTGCAAAGGAAATTAGATTTTATACTAATGTTGGAACTCCTTTGACAGCATCTTGGGGTGGTGACTGAGGAGATGCAGTTGCCCCAACACTTAGTGTAAAAAGAATTCCCTCCAACAAATTTTGCAGTTGTGGTCATCATCAGTTATTATCTGGGCAGCTCTATCCCTTTCTCCTTCTCCAGGGATGCTTCTTCGCTGAGAAGTAAAATGTGGATTAAGACACACGCTGCTTCTGAGTATGCGGGTCTGTCCTTAGATTCTCCCCTGCATATTTTTTCTTTTCTCCTGTTAGTTTTAGTGCAGTGAACGCAGAACATCTTCTAGAGCCAGACATTCTGCTTCAGCTCTTAGAGGTTGCAGAGGGCCGTGGACATGATCAGCTTTACCTCCTCCCTTGAGCCTGTGGGAGCTGAGCAGGGATCGTTTCTAAAGCAATGGGAACCTGGTACATACTCTATTCAAATGGAATAGCTTTACTATTTCACTAATGTATTGATTCGTAGAGCAGTGTTTTTGTATGGCATGGTAAAGATATTTATTTTGCTGTCTTAGAAAGCCAGGTAATGTTAACCTAATTTAATATAGTGAGAAACTAAAGGTTCTCTGACTTGTCCAAGTTCTCCAACTGCTTAAAAGCACTAGGAGCAAAATTCCCACTTCTCACCCTCATTCCAGCTCCGTTTTTAGCATCAGATTAGTCTGACTGTGAGTTGAATCAGTTTCTAACGCATACGAAGAATGACTCGGTGTGCTGGAAGCTTAGCCCGGCGCTTCACAAAAGGGGCTTGCTTCTCTGAGGTGGCAGTTTCTAACTAGAACAAAACACTACAAGTTCAGGCAGTTTGGCTACTGTTTCATAATATTTCATTATACTTAAAATAACTGTTCAATTAAAACAGAATGATTTCTTTTTATCTTGGGCCACAGCGTATTATCATAATATGGCAAAAGCATTGAGAATGTGTTCGGAACTTGGTCTTGCTGTGGAAATGAAATGGATCCCAGAAAATCACCTTCCTGTGATCCTGGGTGATCTGTCTCGGTAACACCTTTGCTGAAGCAGACTGATGGAGCGCACGTGTATCCACAGAGCTTCAGTTTCTAGGCAGGGGCAGCTGCCTCCCCTCAGCTTGGCTAGAAGTAGAATTAATCATCCAGAATGCGTCTTGTCTCTGCTCTTTTCTTATGGTGGACATTAATCAGCGCTTCCTTGGAAACAATGCTCTGGGTGTGGGTTGAAGTTGCAATGGCTTTAAAGAAACAAAAATGAGTAGATCTAAAAATAGATTTCTGCCCAGCAAAGTCTCCCCTGCCTCCCCTGCAGCGAGGCTCTCCTGGTTGGCATCCTGAGCAGGGGACAGAGCTTTGCAAGGGCTTTGCCTGGGTCTTGGAGAGCACCGAAGACCCTGGGAGGCCCCTGGCTCTGCGGAAGAGAAGGCCAGCTGCCCACGCCTCTGTGGCGTGTTTTCGGGCTCTCCTGGCATCAATTTCCACGCGGGGGAAGGCAAAGGAGCCTCTGGGAAGGCGACCGGGCTCGCCCAGGCTGCTTCTGCGCACTTTCCCTTCTCCCCAGTGAAAGTATTGCTTTACAGTTCTGCTGTGCACCAAACATCCGTTACATTAAAAGAAGGAAGTATTCCGAATAACATGCGTAATCCCAAGTTAGATAGCTTCAATTTTAATCATTATGCAGATTTAAGGAGGTGCCTTTAATTTTTGTTGCTAAGTTGGGTATCCTTCAAAATTATTTAAATATGTAATTTTAAAATACCTGGACTAGTATGGATGAGATTTTCTCACATCACTAGGTAGGTTTTAAGTGACCCGAGGGATTCCATGACTGATGAGTAAAGTGCCCGCCGGAGCCAGCTGCACGTCTACATGGAGGATTTGGCAAGGTCCTCGCTGCCGCTGCGGCTCCGGGCAGAGCGTGCTTTCCCCGAGCGTCTTCCAGGTCAGCTGCGGCGCCAGACCCGCTGGGGTCCGCCCCATACACGCCTAAGAGCACACGTTCTCCCTGCTCGTGAGGACGGCTCTGCAGCGTGTCCGCCTGCTCCCCTTGGACAGGGTGCTCTCACGGGCCCTGGCCTCAGCAGACAGCAGATCGTGGAGTCCACCGAACTGCTTACGTCCAGGGCCTCCTGGACGCTCGAGGGGCAGCAGCGAGGAGGGGTGGGGCGGACTCTTAAATAAGAGGATGTAAGAGAGCCAAGTGAACCTCGCCCGAAGTCTAACGCTACTGACCCTACTCTGCGCAGGCCCTATAGGCCACCGGGTCACCCCTTACCTTTGTCTTAGGGAGTGATTTCCCCACCGAAAGGACCAAGGTAGGAGAAGGCTCCAGCCTTTCTCCAGGGGCACGTATTGAAATGCAGGCAGCCTCTGACACAAGTGGGGCCCTAACCCCTCTCCCTAAGCTAGCGCAGAAATGCAATTACAAAGTGGCGCAGAAAGATACTTCTTTCAGACATAAAGATACTCCTTTTAGATGCAAAGATGCTATTTGAGTAAAACGCAAAGCTCGGCAGAGTGCCTCAGCTTCCCTTGCGCTGGGAGCTGGCTGGCCGCCGGCCCAGACCTGGAGGTGTTGGCTCAGCCTGCCCTGCTGGGCTCTGGAGCAGATACTCAGGGGTCGCGGCAGGGGCAAGTTACACCCTGCACCACAGTGGGAATGAAGTTCTCATTCTTTTTAGTCAGGTACGCTTCTTGTCTTTCATGTTTGAAATATATTTCCTTAAGATCCATCTTTTCTACTTACCAAGTATTCCAGAAAAAAATAGAATCTTGTAGAAGGCAGATTAAGATGAGTACATTGTGTTTCATCTTTATGAAGAAATGCAGATTTCCCATCAAAAGGCAAATCCTTCCTCTGAAAAAGCTAAATAGAAAAGCACATGAAAAAGACAGAAGCAAAGGGAAGAAACTAAAGATCAATCTGAATGCCTAGCACCCAGAAATATGATAGAAATTTGTACATTTCAGATATATATATATTTATTTATTACAAAAATTAAGGACTCTATACATATATTTACTATTTTTCTGATTGGATCATAGCATGTGCTATTAATTTTTCAATTAACATTTACTGAGCCTCTTGTATGTGTAAATTATACATTGATTTTTCACTATGTTTCTATTAGATGTATAATACTATACTGTATATTCATTACATAAACTCAATCAATTTCATGTTTGTAGAGAAATATTTCTTTCTAAGGCTTGGAATAAATGACTTTCACTATAAAAAAAAAGAGAGACTTGGACATTGAATGTAGAGGGCTAAGCAAAACCTGACAAGATCTATTTGTGAATTGGATAAATTTCTGTTTACTTTTAGGAAGTTCTATTGTACTCATTCAGTAGTGTACTACTTAATGACAGGGTCAGTTCTGAGAAAGGTGTCATTAGTCCGCTCCATCAAGTGCAGGTCATGAAATGCGGTCATATAAAGCAGGAGGGCTAGGGTATTGTCAGGCATTGCCATCTTCCTTTTTCAAAGGCACTTTTTATTTTTTAAAGAGAATCAAAATAGTAAAAAATATAAATGGTACAGAATTTCACTAAACAAAATGATGGGAATTCAACAATGATTATGAAGTTGCAAATTGTTGTCTTCAAATTAGTTGTTCAGAGTACCAGATATGAGCTTGCAAAATTGGCGAAAAGATTAGAAAGAAAGAAAAATTATGCATTAGCTTAGTTCCCTTCCCAGAGCAACAGAAATGAGCAGGACGATGGCGCCAGTTGTCCTGTGCATGTGCACATGTTTTTCCTTCCTTCTTTCCTTTCTTTTTGCCTTTCCCTCAGCCCAGCTGTCCCTTCCCTTTGAGCAGTTTCTTTCCCTTTCGCAGTAACAAAGATACTCTATAAAAAGCAGCACATGTTCGCAGTAAGGGTGGCCACGCTCTGCTGGACGCGGGCTCCTGAAGACGACACCCCTGCGCGTCGTTCGTGCCCTCTCCTTCTGCTCCGTCCCATGTGCTTGTTGCCTCAGCCCCTCTCCAAAGGATCTGTCTTCCTTTCCTCTTTTGTCTATATTTATTTTGCTCTTGTATTTTGAGATTTTTATAGAAGAAAAACTATGTAATATTTAAATTTATGTGTCTGATTTATCTTAACGTGGTCTCAAAGTGCTAATGACTCAAGTTTATCCTTGATGGCAGAATATTCCATTATGTATTAAATACTGGACTTCAAATTCATTCATCTGTTGACGAATATATAGCTCATTTCCAAGGTTCAGCCATTAGGAGTTGGCTGTCAGTGTGGATGGGTGTGACGCTGTCACTGCAATGTGCTGCCTTTGTTCCTTGGGAATGGTTCTAGGAGGGGAGTCACCGGGTCAGATGGAATTTCTAGCTTTCATTTTCTGAGCAATCTCTGTACTTATTTCCCTAATGGTTGTTCTGAAAGAGGAATATCTGGATGAAGCGGGATTTCTAGTTTTGGTGTTTTGAGGAGTCTCCATACTGATTTCCACAGTGGTTTTACTGGCTTACATTCCACCAGTGATGCAGCAGGATTCTCTATTCCCTGCAACCTTGCCGGCCTTTGGTATTATCTGACTTCTTGATGATGCCCATTCTTTTTGGATGAAGATGAAATCTCAGTGTTGCTTTAATTTGTGTTTTTCTAATGGCCAGGATGTTGAACATTTTTTTTTCATGCATTTATTGCCCATTTTTCCTTCTTCTGAGAAGGTCATTCATTTTAATTTTCCTTTTCTTGCTTGGATCTTTTAGTTTTTGGTGGGGTACTTCATGAGGTTTTTACATTCTAGCTATTAGCCTTCTGTCCATTTCACTATTATCATATACGGACTCCATCATTCATTGAATTATTGTTATGTAGTATATGACTGTATCCACATACATATATGTGATAGGTGTGTACACACACACACACACACACACACACCCCAAAAGGAGAACAGGATATCGGGCCACTTAATATTTAATAGAATTTAAGGAACATTCCCTTGTTTTTACCATGATAATCTAATTGCTGAGGGACTGGGCAGGATGCATTCATTTGCTCAGCCATTCATTTGGTTAACAGACGTTTGCGTGTGTGTAATGCACCAGGTCTTTAATTACTGTGTGACATAAAAATACGAGTAAAAAGAGGTTGCTCCGCAAAGTCCTGCCTGCAAGCACAGAAGACAAAATGAACAGAACCCTGACTCTAGAGTCTGTGCTGTCTGTGGACTGTTTCTTTCTTGAGGCGGGGTCTCCCTATGTATTCCAGGCTGGCCTTGAACTCACTATGTAGCCAAGGGTGACCTCAAGCTTGCAGCAGCTCTCCTGCCTCAGCCTCTTGCGAGCTGGGATTACTGGTGTCCAGCACGAGGTAGACTGCTGTGCTGCTTCAGCAGCTGAATAGGATGTGTACAGTCTGCGGCCCCTCACTGCACCCCCAGGCCTCAAGTTCTATTTTTAATCAGAACAGCACACTTCAAAGTTTGTTTTGTACACACAAAGGACTTCAGGGTGCCCATAAATGTTGCGAAAATAGAAACTGTTGTGATTAAGTGCACAGGTCCAAGCAAGCTCTCGGGAGTGCCCAGAAGGAGACTGAAAGGCACCCAGGAGGGTTTTGCACACGTAGGACAGAAACGTGCCTGGAGAAAAAGGGTCTGCAGAGAAGCAGGAATGGACAAGCAGAAGGGGCCGCCGGGGCTGCCTGTGGCCGTGCGGGGGGCTCTCTGGACAGCAAGGCGTGCTCCCGTCATGGGCCCAACTTTTGCTTTTGTCTTTCTTGTAGAACTAGAATTTGATTTCAAAGACTTTCTGTCCTTAACATCAAAGGTAACTGAGTGAGTCATTGCCTCTGAGCACGTCGGGCTCCTCCACGCCCAGCCTGTCTCTCAGTGGAGCTACAGATATCCTAATGCAAGCAACAAGTGGGGTCTTGCAATAGACATACGCTCCAGTGGGCCTTTTTTGTTGATGTTCAAGGCTGCATATTATACTTAGAGGTTTTTAGTTTTTTTCAGCTTTATTTCATAGCAGGTATTTCTAAGATAATGACCAAGAATTTTATATTTTACATACAGTGTTGTTTTATATGTGATTCTCTACTCCATTCTCTTTCACTTACTATGCAGTTGAATAATGCATATCTCTATGTGCTGTGTCCCTCTAAAGCAATAAGCCTGTGATACTTATTAGCATGGCCTGCACATGCACATATGTATCTTAACCCTGAAAATGGGGGATAGCTGTACGTAAAAACTCTTTGTAAATTTTTGAGTATTTTGTGAACTATTGAGAAGAGTAAGGTTCAAAGTAGCAATATGACATTGAGTGGTGATAAGATTCCGTGGAAAATGCTTTCTTCAGTTCACAAACATATGCCGTCTTTTCAATTAATGTATATTTGCCTATAACCCTCTTTCTTTTAAAATCAGCCAAATTCTTTAAGGTCTTAAGCCTAGGACCCTTGACATTTGAGTCGGTAAAGGTCATATATCCTGCAGGAGATAAGAGTTAGTAGATAAGCTAGTAGATAAGAGTTTCTGCTAATTTGAAGAAAATATACATTTTGAGTGGATTGTGCATTTAAAAATAAAACTGATCAGTTCATGTTTCCAGCATCAACTCTTATTGTCAGTGTAATCAAATGCTTTTGGAAAACATAATACTTTTTTCGCACACAAAACAGTTAGCAAACGTTTGCCTTAAACTTTGGATGTATCAGAAATCAGTCTATTTGAAGTAGCACGATCTTAGCAATACCTGTTCTCAGGCTTAATGAAATTCTTATCCATGAAAATGCAACAATTTCAATGCTATTAATCTAATTGAAACTATTTGATTATACAGAATTGAATGTGAAAATGACTAATATTTTTGGAGACAAATTTAATTTGTTTTTAAGTGCTATAGCAAACGACATTCTTTTAGCTATCTGGATGGTATTGATGCTTACTTGTTCAGGTGTGTGGCACGAATTAAGAAACTAATCACTCTGCAGGCAGGAGTTCAATGTGGCAAAGAAGTCATTAAAGTGATTCATAGTTGATGGGAACCCTACAGAGATGGGAGGCAGAATGAATCATTGAGAATTAAAGATTTTTCATTTCTAATTACTTTAGCTCTCTTAGGAACCCACATAGATTCTTGATGTGAAAATAAAAACAACAAAGACCAGAGAAGAATATTACACTAATGCTGACCTACTTTTTGCTTTTTAAGAGGAGAATTTTGAGATCAAGTTGAATTTATGTACATGATTTCTCAGGCTTCCTAAAACATTATGAAGAATTTGTTCATAAGTCCTGGGAGATTTCAGTTGTGTGTTCCATTTATTTTTACTAAAATCAATAGGAGAATGCTTAGAAAACGTTTTTGTCAACACAGGTTTTTAAATTTTGACAAATTTTAATGCAAATTTAGAAAATTTATACTAAGAAGTGATTTTATTTTATTTTAATTAATTAATTAATTTATTAATACAAACTTGAAATATTTTAATACCTCCAGAAGTAGCATATAGGAAATAACAAAAAGCA